>LPNX011185416.1:311922-334987 GCA_001517045.1 Pseudotsuga menziesii
ATTAACATGCACATTGCTTCAAAGTTCAAAAATCATTGATATAAAGTGGGAATTACATACGAACCTTAAGTATAAACATGACAATACTTGATGGAGCTTTTGGTTTTTCAAAATTAGAAATATGCCCTTGCATAGAAACGTCTGCACAACCATCAACAAAGTAGGTTTTCTATCATTCATAAAGGACAAAGAATACGGTATGTGCAACAACATTGGAGCAACTTGCACAAAGGATCAATAATTAACACAAACTATGCCAATAAAAATCCAATGACAAGACCTAGAGTCATAAAAGAATAAGGCAATCTTCTAGAAGAAACAGTTTAAGAATAGATACCAGCCCCTCCAAGCTAGATAGTGCCATGTCATTAACTTAAAATCGTAACTTTTAAGTCTAAGACAACCTAAGCTTGTCTTGCCACTCCTCTGCCTATATCATCTCCTTTGTGCAACAAGCTCTCCTCTCGCGGGATCCAACAAAATTCAAGACTCAACTCTGCATTGGTAGAAGTGGACAGGCTTGCGGGGTCTTAAGAGGGTAGGGGGGCCCATGCCTACCCTGTCCCTCTTCGTTAAGGTAATTTTTTTTATTAATTTTCACATAGTGGAGTTTCCCCAAAGTCCCCAAAATCGGGGGACAAAGTCCCCAAAATGAGCAAAGTTTCCTGTTTTTGGGCCAGAAGTACCCGATAATTGGGGACTTCGGCGGGGATTTCAGGGGATGTCTATGAAGTATCCGACCCGGTTTCCGGGACTTGGGGATGGTACTCGGGATGGGGACGCGAACCCAACCCCTGGGGACGGGTACCCCTGCAACACAAATTGTTAGCCATTGAATGCTGATTTGTATATTGATGTAACTTTATTTTACATTTGCATTTTTCCAGTTAAACAAAGTTAAACTTTCTGCAAATCTAGTTTTTTTTTTCCAAGAAAAAAATCATTGTATTTGATATTTTAAAACATGAATCAAAATACAACTGCATGTTTAGTTGAGATCTAGTTGAATACTTCATTCTATAGAAGTGTAAAAAGGTTGTGACCTATCTCCTATGCCTCCTTCCTTTAGTAATTCTAAAACTCATTTGACTTGTACTCCACACCACTATTAGATCAAATTTCTAATGACTTCCCACTATGTTTCTCCACAAGTGCTTTAAATTCTATGAAATACTTAAAAGCCTCATGTTTGTGCACTAGAAATTAAATTCATACCTTTGTATTGTAATCATCAACGAATGTCATGAAATACAACTTACATCCTTTAAAGTTTGACTCATATAACTACACAATTATGCTTCACATTCAAGAGTAACTTAGAATGCCATGCCCTTACCCTTAGGAAATTGCTTGTACATTTGCTTGCCCAAGATACATGAAGCTTTGAAGAATTTTGTGTTTTTGGTAACAAATGAACCATATTAAGCTTGTGCAACAAATGTAAAAGCTGAAAATTCAAATGTAAAAGCTTGTGCATCTAGTTGAAACAAACCATCCTCTTCATAGCCACACGCTACAATCTCATAATTCTTGATCTAGTATTTTATAAAGCATTTTTCACCATCAAATTCAACTTATCCATTCAATTCACAAATCTTCTTTAGACTAGGAATGTAGTGAACTTCCTTTAAGTCTCTTACATCCCCTACACCCAACAAAATAGGTACATGACCTTTACTTACAATCTCCAATGTTTTGTCATTGTCAAACTTGATGTCGCCAAGAGTTGGAAATTCAAACTTCTTGAACCAATCTCTTCTTTTGGTTGCGTTTAATCACCGTAGAGTCTAACTCATGTATTTAATCGCCATAGAGTCTATATGCCAATCATCTTTTATAGTTTCAATGGCTACAAGTGAATAATCAACATGCCTTTCATCATGTGATCCTTAGAGATCTTCCTCTTTGTAACTTTACTTGAATGCTTCATTTTTTGTAATTGTTCACACTTGGCTAACAATCATGTACATAATGTCCTTGCTTGTTACAATAATAACGAATGACATCTTACCCCTATGGTTTATGCATGTTTTTCAATTAGTGCTAGCCTACACATATCTTCCCTTTCTTAAATGTTTTGGCAGTAGCCCTTGATATGAACTTTGTTGTTTGAATACGTTCAGGGATTGTTCCTCTTGTAGCAACATGCCACTAAACTCTTCAAGTGTCAATCTAGCCATTTTGTCAATGGCATTCAAATTAGTCACAAAAGTATAAAATACTTCAGTCGATCCATTGATGGATAGCACTACAAGGTCTTAGCATATGTACTGTGACCAACTGCACTAAATTTGATTGCACATGTTCTGTATTTGTTATATAATTAGTGACATTCTCCCCATTACTTTTCTTGAAGGCATACGGCCAATTCCTTAAATCTCATATAGTTTCATATAGTTTCTCCGAGGTAGTTGAAATCTCATGAACTATTAAGACTCATGATCTATGCAACAATATGATTAGATATATTAAATTTATTTAGTAGCATATGGGAGTTGTCTCTTGGCCCTATGCAATATTGAACAAGTTCTAGTTCAAGAATATGCTTTGCATTTTGATTTTTTAGATAGGGCAAGTCTTCCCATCCAATGTCATGTCAAGAATTGGATGCTTTTATGAACAAATCATCACCCCCTTGCTTGAATAATATTCACAAATCCCTCATGTTATATTAGCAACCAACCTCCAAGTTTCTAGAACTGAATAACTTCATCTCTAAACTTGGCAAATCTTCTTAAGACCACAACAACCTCTATTTTGACTTAAGCTACCAACTTCTAAAATCAAGCATGGTTGTGATACTATGATCAAAATGTGGGTTATGCAATTAATAGGTTTTTTTGCAAGTGTCAATTTGAAGGTAAAGGTTTATCAAACATTATGTGTGCTTAATAAACACAACCAAATATTAGTAGCCCCAACATCGATGCAACTTCTTTGGCTTGAACACTAAACTCTCCAAGTCATATTATGAGAATTAGTGTAGCGAACATGTCTGATAAATGTGGTTTTTTTTTCAATTTGGCACAGACAAAAGTAAGGTGCACTCATAGCCCATGTGGAAGTTGTCATGCACCTGTGTAACACTTGTAAACCAAAATGAAGAAAAGATTGAGAGCAACAATACAGAGAATGGAAAAAATATATGACCTTTAATTACCATAACACACACACATATGTGCACACACATACATATGTATGCACACACACACACATGTATGCACACACACACATTATACACACACACACATGTATGCACACACACACATTATACACACACACACATAAAAACCCTCATGGTGTTAACACATCCAAGGTAAAGATGGATCTATACTACTGTATTCTTGTACACTTTTATACTTTGTCTATATACCATTTTGGGTAACTTACTTTAACTTGATCATTCTCCCTACAATTTTGTACTCTATATATAGTAATACAAATGGGTATATAGAATCTGTACATTGCAATAGTCTCCTTTCTACTTCCATGTCTCTGCCCTCTCTTGAGCTTTCTATCATTGTATGTGAGTATTTGCTTTGTTGTTGTCTACCCACATCAATTGGTATTGGAGCCTTAAATTAGGGCTTCTCCATTCCAGTCTCGTTTGGGAAATTTCATTCTACCTACCCACACCAACTGATTTGGAGCCTTAAAATTAGGGCTTCTCCATTCCAGTCTCGTTTGGGAAATTTCTTTCTACCTCAAATCCTTCCTCAAGCTCCCTCCAAACTGTTCAAGTTAATTTGTAGGTGTACAAACATCAACCTAATTTTGCTTGCATTGCCATTACAATTGTCTCTTTCCATATTGCTATCTATAGTTGTGAACCCTAGTCAGGGCTATCCATTCTATTGGTTTTTAGACCATTCCATCCATTCTTTTGTTGATTGAAATCAGCTTCTCGTTGATTTACTGATTGAAATCACCTTTCAATTGATTCAACTGACAACAAGGTCATAGAGTTGTGATTTTTTTTACCGATGCTCCAATTTATACTTGTAACCCACAAATCACTATTCCCAGTTTAAATACTTCTCCATTCTGTCATTTTTCCCAAGCCCTATAGCTCCTCATAAAACCTCTAATGAATTAGGAGATTCCCGGGATCCAACCTTGCACAAATCAGGGTTTACTAGAACTAGTTGCCCTGACATTTGAGGTGAAGGGGAGTTGGAAGAAGTTTTGCATTACATAGAATGGTGCAGCCTGGAAGAGGCAACCCATCATTGAGGCCTAGATGAATTTGTATTTCGGTGTGAGATCTGGAACAATAATGTCATTGGGGTCTTTGAGAAGTAGAGAAGGTACCTCAAGCCCTTATTGATTTGGAACCGTAAGCAAGGTTTCTATCAACCTATCCATTGACAGTAACACCCCATCCTTGTGATGGGTGTTAGTCTCCTTTTACTTTGAAGCAACTATAAATGGAAGCATAGTTTAACTAAAATTTATTTAAGTAGCTCTAAACAATTTCTAGAATTTACTCATCTTGTTTTACTATGCTACGAATTTCTGTACATGTAACACTTCTTTTCATATATAAATTTAAAGCATAAACTACAAAATAGCTTAAATTTAAATTTCACTTACAAATGAAATAGCATAATTTAAATTTTACAGTATAATTCTAAGGTTTCTTACTTTTTCCATAATAAACCATGTGTCTGAGTAAAATGACTAAGTTAAAATAAAACCAGTAGAATACCTCTCCTGTAGGTGTAGTTGCAGGTGTAATTGCGAGCAGTTCCTTGGTCTAATCCAGTCCAGCCAGGTAGTAGTATAAAAGCTTGCCCAAACTGGGGTTAATCCTCCCAGCCAACTAGCAGCAAGCTGCTAGTTCTAGTAAACCTGTGGGTTTCCTAGCCCTCCATGCCCACAGCTCTGATAGCCACAACAACAACACTCTTTCTTAATAACTATGAGCCAATCCACAGTCCAAATAATCAGTTTTGAATTACAAATATGCAATAACCAGTCCATAGTCACAAAGTCCTCTCAACCTCCAGAACCCCCTTCTTGAGTCCCCCCATTGTCCTCAAATACTCTCCCTCTTCCTCCTTCCACCACCTTCTTCAAGCTATCTCTTTGTTAAGGGTGGAAAGATGTACAAAATAGGGCTTGATTTAGCCTTAGCTGCTTACATGTATCACCTTCTTATCTTGGATGCTCTCCAAGAATGCACATCTAGTAGCTTGCTCTTCCCAAAATAGCAATAGAACTCAAACAGGTGGAGCACTCCATTAGAAATGGTCAAATGCAGCTAGGGTTTTGAGGTTGCGAATTTGAAATCACCAAGTTCCTCATTTCTATTATGACCACAATTCTAAAATACCGTAGCTACTCTGTATCTAATAGAATTGGTCTAGTGATAATTTGGGTCTGGAGGACATAAAGGAGCTGTTCTAGATGTTTATAAATGGATCGCTCCACACAATTTTCCTCTTAGATGCCATGTGTGATATGAATGCCAAGTGTCATCTTCTTGACTAGGGTGTTCCTCTTATTTTGTAGATGTGACCCTTGATTATGCCTCGAAAACCCCCATATATCCCTCAAAATGGATATGCCTTCCTTGAAGAGTCTTTGACCTCTATGAGGGTTTCTAGGTGACATGTGTCAATCCTTATGAGGGGTGTTCTCTATAAACCTCTTTGCTTCCTTGTAGATGATGCCTAAAGCCCACAAGAATGATGAGTCATGCCTCAACATATGTAGAATGCCTTGTATGATGTGACATGAACCCAAGTGGCGAGAAATGCCGTCAAATATGTAACTTTTGCCTTGAAATTGTGATGACACCCCAAAGGCACCTTCAATGGAGATATGCATGGAAATATGTAGATAAGTATGCCGAAAGGTGAATGTCTACTACATGTGCAACCTTGCCTCCAAATATGTGAACTCAACAACAAAACACACCTAAAAAATTAAAATATGTGAATATCCCTCAACATGTGAAACAAAAGGCAAACACATGGATCTTCATCACCATTTCCCAAATGACTCTTACCATGCTCCAAAGTTCATATATGCCGGTGCAATGCTGCTGAAAATAATGCCTCTGAAAATGCAAATTGGACTCCCATTTTCAGGACGTAACACAGAATTTTGTGACTCTATGGTATTGAATGCATCTTATGGGATTGTGGCTATTTTAGTATTTTTATGTCTACCTCAGCTATTTTGGGTCTATTCAAGAGAAGTGAATATTATTAGTAGATTCACAACACTATTGCTAGCCACACGAATACATCGAGATTCGAAATTGATGAAATTGAGCTCTTATGATTCATTCTAATAAATTTTGCTTGTGGGATCTGTTTAAGAATGCTTATGTGTGTGGATCAATGTTTCTCTGATCTGCTATTACTTTACAATGTTGCAAATTTGTTTAATGTTAGTCTTCTTTTGTAGGAGATCTTCTTGACTTCTATAATTTTAAATGATCTCATTTTGTTTTCTTGAAAATCTTTCTATGCGAGGGACCTGAGTAGTGCATCTTATCCCTTCTCCAACTATCTTGTTTTTGTTATAGCCTGCAATGCTATATCATATGATTAAACATTTAAATATCTGTTGATACAAGGACAGTTTTCTTTTGACCCTCATGGTTTCTTGCTTTTGTTACATTTCTTTTAATTTGCTCCATGAATTGTACATTTTCCTTGATTACATGTGGCTTTTCTGCTTTGGTCAGACTATTAATGGTAGTGTGCGTTTATTAATAATGATCTCCCCTTTTAACAGCATATGAAGTGCTCACTGATCGTGAAAAGAGAGAAATTTATGATAGATATGGGGAAGAAGGTCTAAAGCAACATGCTGCTAACGGTGGTGGAAGGGGGGGAGGTGGCATGAACTTCCAAGATATTTTTAGCAGGTAAATATCATATTCATAGAATAAGATCTCTGTTGCATGAACACAGTAGTGTTATTATGCAGATATGAACTCTGATGCCTCTTTATTGTAAGTCTTTCATCAATGCTATATGGGTTAATTATAACATTTGAAATTTCAATAGAACATAGCAAGAATAACAACAAAGGACATTGCAAAAATATTTAGAAAAGAACTTGTCATTTCTCACAAATGAATTTAAAATATTTGTAGTGTCCATGATAGGAGACCATCTGTTTTTCTCACAGAAGCATTTAAAACATTTGTCGTGTTCACGATAGGATACCATCTATTTTTCTCACAAATGAATTTAAAACATTTGTAGTATCCACGATAGGAGACCATCTTAGTAAATAGCATATCGAGAAATTAACTTGTCAGCCAAGCATTTCCTTATGACTGTTCTTTTGCATTTTGAGTAATGGAACTTGAAAAGATACAGTTTGCATTGTAAAATTGTCCGCCCATACTATATTTGTTACATTTGAAATTTATCAGAATATAGCAAGTATAACAACAAAGGGCACACGCAAAAATATTTAGAAAAGAATTTGTCGTTGCTCACAAATAGAATTTAAAACATTTGTACTATCCACGATAGGTAAATTACACCTTGGGAAATTACACTTGGGAAATTGACTTGTCTTCCAAGCATTCCACGAGACTCTTTCTTTTGCATTTTCAATAGCCTAATATAATTCAACAAGATACAGTTTGCTTTGTAAATTTGTGTGCACATTCCAGCATCATTTATCTTTGCAATATATATATATATATTTGCTATTTGTCTATATTTTTATTCATTTCTCTGACATAACATGTCGTAGGTGTGAATGAAGTTTTTTCATTCAATTTCTATATTAGGTCTGTGGGTTCTTGCCTCCCTTCTAGACCATTTTGTTTCTGATTGTTCTCTTGACATCTTTATCAGCTAATGGTGGAGGATAATTAAAATTGTGTCTTGTATTGTGCTTTGCTTTATCATGACTTTTGCTAAAAGGTTAGTTTGCTTTCACAGTCAAAAGAAGAAATGTACAGCCTATCACAATTATGTGGGACTTGTTTAAGTATTTTATCATTAAAATGTGACCTGATGTGTGCAAACTGGTATCAGAGTGGCAATTTTGGTTTCTGTAGTGTTGATGAACTATTTAGCTTTTTAAGTTTTTCCCTAAGTGTGAAATATGAACCTTTTATTGACTAGTAATACCAAAAATAATGAAGGAATTATATCACAGACATTTTGGGCTTGTTTATCTTTGTCTCTTTGTATGCCTGTCCTAGACACATGTCCCTGTCTCCTTTGTTGCTAATTTTTTCATTGTTTTGGATAATATGGTAGCTTCTTTGGTGGTGGTGGTGGACAAGGCGAAGAAGAGGAGGAGAAGACTGTGAAAGGACATGATGTTATCGTTGACTTGCATGCGACTTTGGAGGATCTTTATATGGGGAGCTCATTAAAGGTAGGCTGATCTAAATTTGTATATTAAGTTTGATTTGTATTAGATTGTTATTCACAAACCAAAACCTAAGTTTATTTTTATCCTGAAGAATTTACTAAGAGACTTGCAACATACATTTGTTTTTTTTCTCTCATTTCTTGCACGTTAAATTCTTTTCTTAGAAGAGGTTGTGACCTACAAGTAGATTCGAGTCAGATGATTGAGCACTTTTCATGTGGTTTGGGTTCTTCATATTAAAGCCTTGATCAAGCATCTATAAAGTGTTCTACGATTGTCTCTGAGAAGTGAATATCCTTTAGGGATTTTAATGGCTTATTATCACATTCTAATCAATTGCATATTTGGTAACAAGACATCTAGAATGTGCTGCCAGTGTCAAGATTGTCAGGATAGAGATATCTCTCAAAGACCAAGTTAAGAGAGGAAACCTAAAATGCTCAAATTTGACGTGTGCTATTCATATTAAAAAACTGGGAAAACTAATATACTCGGTGTATCCTTCTTGCTAATATTGCAGGTCTGGAGGGAAAAGAATGTCGTGAAGCCAGCCCCTGGTAAGAGACAATGTAATTGCAGAAATGAGGTCTATCACAAGCAGATCGGTCCAGGAATGTTTCAGCAAATCACACAGCAGGTAGAGGCCTTCTTGCTATGTCTCTTATGCTAAATTCTACTGTCCTATATTCCTCCATTATCTTACTTATTAATCAGTTCTACAGAATCCAGATGGTAGACTTTGGAATAGCTCATGGAGAAGTCTGGCAACATAGTTAGAGTCTAGACAGCCTAGTATTTGAAGTTTTCTTTACAGTTGGACATGACCTGGTCTTGTTTTTATTTTAAGAAAACTGGGTTTATAATGTGTCTAGTATCATTAGTTTAGGAGTTTGATCATTCGTGTTTTCTATATTTATGTAATTTTGTGAGCTTTGCCAAAACTTCCGAGTCAGTTTAAAATTAAAATTTGTATTAATTTTCATTCAGAAATATGTTTTCCATTCTTAGCTGTGGAAGTTTTCTTGGGATTATGGAATAGATGGACAGGACCATGTGACCACAAATGGATCACTCATTACTTGAACAATCTTTATTTTGGAAATACGACATGGAGCCACAAATGGATCTTTCAATACATGAAAAATATTTATTTAGGATTTAGCACCATGTAACCACAAAAGGAGCAGTATATAGTATCCTTATTTACAATGCAGGTGAATTAAGGTTCTAAATTTCTCAGTACTAATTAAAGCTCTTGTTCGACGCAGTTGCTAAGCTGGTAATGGTTTTGCAGGTCTGTGAGGAGTGCCCCAATGTCAAGTATGAACGAGAAGGCGAGTTTGTTACTGTTGATATAGAGAAGGGAATGCGAGATGGACAGGTATGCAAGGGGATTCTGTTTACCAGCATAACGTCTGGTCTTTAAATGTTGTAAAGGAGTTAGATTCTGTTGCCTAATGGCTATTTTTGTGATTTCGAGCAGACAAATGTGACTTTTAAGTTTTAATTCGATTTAACCTCAAGGGTTAGCTCAATTGGTAAGACGTGCGCACACTCTCTCGGTTCGGGGAGAGGTCACGGGTTCGAGCCTTGAGTCCTTTGGGGTTAGGCCTTCTGCGAGGATGGCCTGCGGTTTACCACCTCTACCATCCACTAATGTGGGGAAGTATTGCTGGGTTTCCCGTGCATATTTCCATATGAAAAAAAAGGTTTTAATTCAATTTGTAGTTCTGCATTTGGTTCCAATGTGCGTTCTTTCAGGATTTTAAATGTTTGTAGGTAGTTTCAACTTTCAATCTAATCACATGGATTTGCTCACACCTTATTTCTTTTTACATTGCTACGGTGTCTTCAATTGTTGCTATAACTTTGTAATTAGATATGAGAGTTGCATTGATGAAGGCATCTTCGTACTTTGAGCACAGATGGGTCATAAGCTTGCATTTATGTTTGAATCCTTTTTTCATTTTTGTCCCTGTACATTTAACACGCATCTCTGTTCTAGAATAATGGACCATCCCGTATAGTGCTTCATGTAGGTTATTGAATGATCCTCATGGCGGTTAAAAATACCTGGATTCTTATGATGTCCACAATGATATAAAGAATGCCCATTGTTCAAACTTGACGAAGAGCACAAGTGTTTGATTTGTCCAATTTTTAACGCATGTATTGTTACTTTGTGTGATGTTTGGAAAGTAGGTTGCTTACTGTGCATTGATTGATATGATTTGTCCAATTTTTAACGCATGTATTGTTACTTTGTGTGATGTTTGGAAAGTAGGTTGCTTACTGTGCATTGATTGATATGGTTGTTACTTCTGTGGTGGGTTTTTCGCAGGAGATAGTATTTTACGAGGATGGAGAACCTACTGTAGATGGAGAAGCCGGTGATCTAAAGGTTTGATATTTGCTAAGAATTACTTGTGTATATTGAAGTTGTATTGCAACTAAACTAAATTGAGACAATGTTTCTGCAGTTTAAAATTTTCACAGCACCGCATGAAAGGTTCAGAAGGGAAGGCAACGACTTACATACTACAGTTACAATTACGCTGGTCAGTATGAATTTTTACATTATGCCAGTTGTCTCCTAGGATTGGAAACGTAAATTATATGGATTACAACAATTCCCTAGGCCTTTTCTTGTCCTTGAAATAATTTTTCAAGGCATTCCATGTATCTAACTGAGGGCACTTGTAATGCAGCGGGATTCTCTTGTTGGGTTTGAGAAGAGTATCCCTCACCTTGATGGCCATTCAGTGGCTGTCGGTTCAAAAGTAAGAATGCAATCTTGCCTTTTTTATGTCTTTGCTTCTTCAGTTCATTATTTTGTTTTCTTGGTTTGGCTCTATATCTACTCTCCTATTTGTCCCATAAAAACAAATCCTTAGCTGAAAGAATAGATCAGATTGAAATTTTTTCAGTATCTAGTAACCTTTATACATTTGATTGGTAATCTCAGGCACCCTCATTTATTCAGCCTGTTCATCCAGATCTGAATTTATTCATTGTCAGCTTCTTTAAGAACATGTATGGTTTGTCTGCAGGGAATCACCAAACCTAAAGAGGTCAGGCGCCTTCGAGGAGAAGGCATGCCTGTACATCTGAGTACAAGTAAAGGGAATTTGTTCGTGACTTATGACGTCTTGTTCCCAAGTAGTCTCACAGAAGAACAGAAAAGAAAAATCAAAGAAGTCTTTGCATCATGATTGCATATTGACATATTAGAGAAACGAAAGTTTTGTCAGATTGTCAGAGATTCATATTCAAATGAGGTCTCCGTTGTACTCAACTACAGTTACATTGTATTGTTTCACCCAGGGCGCCACTTTTTGGAGTCTACTAAGGTTTTTGTACAATTGATAGCAAGCTAATATCAGTTTACATTTCTTTACATACGCAGGAGGTGAGGCTAAGCAGTAGCTAGCACCGGCTTGAGTATTCAGTGATATGAACTTGTATAACGCACTAAATAACCCACTATCAAAAACCATACAATGCTGTCAACTACACAAACATCTCTATAGAACTTACACGATACTGTAGATGTAGTTCAACAATCAAGAAATCTAAAGATTTTAAGACCGTTGTGCAACAATAATACACGCCCTGAAGATTTGTTGCCATCCAAAATTTTCTGGAGTGTTTTCATTATTTCTTTTCATGACTACGTGATTCCAGAACTAATCAGCTAGACAACTTGCTTTTTTCGAGAACACGTCTTAATCATGCTTACGGAAAAGGTTGTTACAAACAAGTCCACAAATTGCAACTTTTGTAACCCAGCCCCATAAACTTCTCTTTATGAAGAATTGACAGAATAATTTGTGTTTATGAAAAATTGACAGAATAATTTGTGTTTCCTGCAATGGCAGGAATATAAATTTATTAAGGATGGTTGTAAAACAGAAGTTTGTTTTATGTTGCAATTGTTTTTTTTATTGTTTAATATCTTGAATAAAGGAAAATATTGCTAGGCAATACCGATACATGTAATTATTTGAACGACCTATACAAAAAACACACTCTGTTTATCTGTTGTTGATTTTGTGACGCTTTTTTCTCCTTATTTATGGTTGTTGTTGATTTTGTGACGCTTTTTTCTCCTTATTTATGGTTGTTATTGATTTTGTGAAGCTTTTTTCTCCTTATTTATGGTTGTTTTTGTGATGCTTTCTACTTGTGAGCTTATTGAAAAACAAATTGATACATCAGTGACATATTTTTAATATTTTTTATTAAGGGTGACAATTTTGTTTAATCTGCTTTAGGGTTAGGATTAAGGGGCATTAGAGAGGCTTATTATTATTATTATTACTAAATTTTGCTCTTTATTGTAAAACAAATATTTATTTTCCTAATTAGTTTTTTTCCCTTTTAGTTTTACTATTTCCTACCAGTGTAATGGTGAACATAGAGAATAATAAACAAGATAATACAAAAGTTGGACATGGGTATTGTACATAGAGAATAATAAACAAGATAATACAAAAGTTGGACATGGTTATTGTTTTTCAATGGTGAATGAATACAGTGAATAATAAACATGATAATACAGTTTTTCCTACCAGTGTAATGATGAATATGAATAATAAACAAGATAATACAGTAAACAGGATAATACAAAAATTGGATGTGGTTTTTGGTGTTTTTGAATACTTATGACTTCAAAATCTGCTCACTTCAACTCAAATGTTTGCGTAGCCTTTACACCTAATATTCAAACAATTGTATATAATAACATAGTTGATTAACTTTAGTATCAAAAGTTTTCATAGCCTTTAGCATCTAATATTCAAACAATTGTGTATAATAGCATAGTTGATTGGCTTTAGTAATAAAACAAGATTTGATGTTGTGTTGTCTTTTATTCATTGCACCGAAGAGGTGCATTTTACAGCCCATCAGGGGAGAGATGTGTAACTCCTTCCATGCTCATCTTAGAGTTGACACATGTTCTTTATAATAAAAAAATTGTTATTAAAAATAATATATTTGCTTAAATTAAATTAAATTTATTTAGAATTGCATATATATATATATATATATATAACAACATAAATTAGATAAACTAAAATTATAAACATTGGATTACACATTTTTGCACGGAAGAGGTGCATTCTACAGCCTAGTGGGGGAGAGATGTGTAACTCCTTCTGGGCTCATCCTAGAGTTGACATGTGTCCTTTATAATAATAAAAAATGTTATTAAAAATAACATGTCTGCTTAAATTAAATTTAAATTATTTAAAATTGCATATATATATATATATAACAACATAAATTAGATAAACTAAAATCATAAACATTGAATTGCACATTTCATAAGCATTTCCATTTTAAAAAAGGCTTTGCACATTGAGAGATTTGATCCCTCTCGGTGCTTGGTAGATCCCCTTTTAGATGGATCTATGCTGGTTGGTAAATCAATTTATGATGTAGAATAATGCTATTATGTGTGATTTTAGATCTCTATCTTTAGTTTATATGACTAGTGTGAATTATTATTAGTCTTTTGATTATTATTGTTTATACCATTCAAAATCTAAATAAAACTATTCAAAAGGACACAAATAATTAGTCAAAAAGTTAGTATCTAAGTTATTTAGAAACTTGTTCTGTTTATCGAATTTAACTAGTATTTAAACAATATTGCCTCAAAATGTTTTAATCTTTGTTTAAGGAAAACTCGATTTCTTGCTTTCTAGATTTGATGAATAAAACATTTTCTTATAAGAAGAGTTTGTCACCTAACTCGACTTTCATTGTGCCGCCAATCCCTACATCTTTCTCAAATAATATTGTTGGAATATAATCCGTCAGGATTATACGTTATTGTAAATATTAGGAATATGAAGAGACTCTCGGATGTGTGATTCCAAGAGTCACTATAAATGTATAAATAAAGGCATTCTATGGAGAAATAATAACAATTCGGGAGTTATTCCACCTGACAGTGGTATCAGAGCTCCATAACTCTTGCCTGTGTTTCAATCCAGGCATTCTGTCTGCCAGACCTTCGTTCTGCCCTCTACCAAATTCGTTTCAGGCTGCTTGCAAGTTGTCAGTCTGCCACCACTAGTCTCTCCTGCGTGCCTTCAATACATGCGTTATTCTGCAACAGTTTTAATTTGAGGTATGAGAGATCATTTGGATCCTGCATTTTGATAGCTGCTGCATTATTAATTACTCCCTCATTCTATGCAAGTTTTGATTGCACTCTGCCAAAACGATTGAATTATTGCTCAGACCTGCCTAACCATAAATTTGTTTAAATAGTTGTGTTCTATCTTCACCATCTCATTTCCAGACAGTGTGCTACAACTCTGTTGTTGTGAGTATCCTCGTTGTATTGAGACTCCATCTTCCTGCAAATCCACAGTTTAAAATAATATTCACAACGTTTTTTTGTGAGAGCCCACCCTTAAATCTTGTGACTACATCCACCCATTCTGCCTTTGCGCGTGTACTGAGATGTCCTCTTGTCGGGGCCTGGAAATTCGCAGGCAACAACAGTAAAGAATTCTCCCCAATCAACGTTCCCAATTAGCCCGTTAACTGTTTGGTGTAGGGAATCCGTCCGGTTAGCGGTCCGGCTACCGTAGGTCGAGGTAACAAAAACAAAGGGTTTTACCGGTTGCGGCCCGGTCCACCGAGTTTTTGTAATTTTGACTTAATGTATGAAATGCAAATGCCTAACTAACAATGCAGGGTGATAAAGATGCAAGGAACTACACAATGTGATGCGCAGGTTCTTACCTCTCGTCTTAGGCTCACAAACATCTAAATCACATTTGCAGCCATGAAGTACATCAATTAACTATCTAATCACCTATCTATCTATCCTCGGGGAGCCAAAAGAATGATTATTTGTGAGTAATGTGTATTTTCCATGTATGATAAACAGAAATTACAGATAGCTGATATTCATATTTACAACACATGAATGAGAAAAATATTCCAACAATCAGATAGCTAATTGTTATATAAGCAACATACATTACTCTTGGTGAACTTTCCACAAAAATAAATCAGAAATCATTCAACAAGACATAGGTCATAAAGTTAGAACGATCTCACGATTCATGGACACAAGCTGAAAAATAAAGTAGTTCATCTTTCCGCTATCCATTGCATAACATAAGGAAATTTCACATCTCTTTCTCCAACAGGCAAACTGTAATTTTTTATTGCAAAAGGAAATAGTTCTTCTTACAATATGTCCTCCAGTCTTACTGGGGAAAAAGCCCCTCTCTCTTCTTAGTCTATTACATTTATACAAGAAGAGTGAAATGGTTGCGCTGCCCAAATTAGCCTTTGGGCTTCCCAACCTTTCATTTTCCCAACGTTTTACTTTTTCAAACGTCTTTACAAAATATTACAAAATACAAAGGTGACCCATCCCTTACGAAGAGGGCCCCGCTTGGCTTTCTAGGAACTTCTTCCACGCTGCAGCCTCACTAGCGATGCCTTCAAAAGTGCTAGGCTCCAAAAACTGAATATTTATCTCAAATTTCTCGGCTTGATTCTTGATAGCCTCCATCCTTGCTGGGCTCAAACGAAGCTGATCTTCCAAAAATTGTACACTAACGGCTGGGTGGCCCACTTCATTCTTCAAAACTAAGTCATCAATGGCCTTGATTTGTTGTGTTCTGGCCTCTGCATCCTGATATCTACTCTGCAATATTTCTATGAAGGTTTCATGGTCCGGGAACTCATCAAGCTTAAGTTCAGCGTCTGTTTGACACCGGTTGAATGTATTAAGGAGCCTCCTGAAGTATTCCGAGCATGCTCCCTGCGTCCTTTTGACGGTCTTCTTGAAGTCTTCCGTGGTGCTGACAGCGAACTCTACTAGGTCATGATCTCTTTTTAGGGCTTGATGGTCTTTGGCTGGTAGCTCTGCTGGAGCCTCTGCATTGTTCTCCAGCCTTGCCATTCTGGCATTCAAAATTTCAAGAACATCCTGGGATCTGTCGACGAAGTAGGAAGAGGTCTCCATGATTTCCCCTAACTGGCTGTCAATCTGAAGGACCTTACACCTTTCCTCCTCTAGAGCAATCTGTCGCTGGAGCATTCTAGCTTTCTGGGCCAAGATATATTCTTTGAATGGCTGGAGCAACGAAGAGATCTGTTCCTGATGTTCCTTTCTCAGATCTTGGGAGTGCATATCATTGGTTGTCAAGATGATCTTCTGCTGTTCTTCTAGCTCCTCCACCTTTGCCAGTAACTGCTCCTTCTCCTTCTTCAACTCTTGATCTTCTGCTTGCACTTGCTCAAGGTGTTCTTGTGTAGTCTCCTGAGCCTGTCTCTCTTCATGTAGGGCCTGCAATTCAGCTTCAGCAGTCTTCATCTCCCTCTGTAAGTGTTCAAATTTTCGCTTTAACCTGTTTCTTTCCTCTCTCTCTCTCTCTTCAGGGTATCCTTCAGCTGAGCAGAAGATTTCTTGTATGACTCCAGTTCAGTCATCACCTTGTCTATGTTATCCTCTGAGGCATGTAGTATTGCAGTCCCGGCCCTCAGGGTAAGCCTTGGATCTAGGTCTGTCCCTAGCATAACAGCCGTATCTGTTATCATTTTGCCAGCCATTCCTTCTGCTTCTACCTTCCTTTTTGTCCTCTTCATTATTCTCTTGGTGGCCCTATCATAATAGACAGTATTGAAGTCGGGGACTTTTCTCCCTTTTTCTGGATGAAAGGCACTAGCTGGAGCGTAGGGGCCACAGGGGTGCTGGCAGCAGGTACTTGAGAGGTCTGGACCTCGGGGTTTTCCTCCTCCTGGGTCTGCCCTGCTGCTGTTTCAGAAGCTGACTGCTGTATCAACTTTATTCTTTCAGCTTCCTGCTCTCGGAGCTCCTCATCGAGCTTTCTCTTTGCTTCTTCGGCTGCTTATCTAGCTGCTTCTTCTGTTTCTTTGGCTGCTTCTTTTGCTTTCTCAGTTGCTTCTTGGGCAGCTTTTCTTTTCTCTTCTTCTCCCATCTGCAACCATTCTGCAGCATCCTTTTCCAACCTCTGAGCTTCTTCATTCCTCCTTTTGATTCCTTCTTCAGCCTTTGCCTGTTCATCACCCTTTCCACCTTTGGTGGCAATCTTTTTCTTGAATCTTCTCATTAGCATTGTCATGTTAGGGGCGTTTCGGAAGACAGATTCTTCCTTATCAAAGTGGTGAGTATACTCAAAATGTACTTTGTGTTCTTTACAATGCTCCACCACTTTACCATGAGTATCATTCCTTCGGAAAGGCATCTCACCAAAATGGAACTTCCCAAATTCCTCTATGAATTCAGCAGTTTGTTTCACCCTAGTGAATTTGTAGCTACCTAGCTTGAATGGTAAAGGAGGGTATGCGGTCTTCTTGTGTTCGAACAAGAAACTACCTATTCCGTCAATGAACACCTGCCTGACTGCCTCTTTATGGACTATATAATCCGTTGCATATTTGGGCAGCAATAAAGGTGTCTTCGATCCTCCAAACATTCTGAAATACATGCCATTGTCAGTCAAGAAATAGTCTGCATGTTCTCCAATTACCTGCATGGCACCTTCTGACATACAGTCACATTCCTTCTGGAAAATGAGCGTGTAGAGTGGCATAATGAAGTGCTCACAGACCTCTCTGTAATGGCTATGGTACTGGTGAGCCCACAATGGTCTATAAGCGGCATACACAGGCATTCTTTCCCTGTCCCAGATGCACTTGAGACCGGGGAAGGGCTGGTTACACAATATGCAATCTATCAATATTGAACTCATGTAAAATTCGGACCTTTTCTGAGCTTCTCCTCCCAAAGCTGCGGCCAAGCAAGAGGAAAGACTGCTTGATACAAGGCTGGCGCAATTGAAGACTGTTCCTTGGGTTGCCACATGAAAGATAATAGGTATCCATTCAATCTTGAAGAGTCTGCCATGAACTCTCCCAAAGATCCTATTAAGCATCAAAGCTATAAATTTGTAGGGAGCCCTCAAGCTCGCTGTATCATATTCACCGGTCTGTCTATATCGGTAAAGCTTTCTCTGCAAGAGCATTTTCTTAAGAGTTTCCACCAGGTCCATTCTGATGCTGTCCAGCCAATCGTCAGATAAGAAAACCTGGGCTTCTGGTAGGTGATAGGCCAACGCCACATATCCAGGGCTAAATGCAGCATAGCTCTGTCCTTCAACGTTTCCTATGATCATTGTGGTTGTATCTACTCGGGGCAAAATCCAGCCAATTACCTCAGAACATGGGAACAACTCTGGTCTGGTGGCAACTTTCATGATAGAAGATTTCTCTATGTTAGCATAGATAGATTCTTCTTCGAGGCCTATGTCGGGAACCTCCCTGTGGGAAATTAATCTATATATTTCACCCCATTTGTACTCGGGTTCAACACCAGAAACACATTGAGTGTCTTCATATATGTATTCAGTCTTTGTTTCAGCTTCTATTTCTGGCACTTCTTCTACCACTGGGGCCTTCTTCTTTTTTCTTTTGGACATGGTGGATTCGAATTCTTCCTGCCATATATAACATTGTAACATTGAGAATTTCAAGGTGCATACATTCACAAGGCATTGTGCAAAATTTTATTCTTTCTGTATGTATCATGACAAGCAACTAAGACATAAGCTTGCATAACCCGACTAGTCTGACTAACAAGACTATTACACAACCAAATGCACACCCTTTAGTGATCTTGTTTATATCTTAGCATGATGCAAAACATTGCTGTACGATATTAATCATTCCATCAACCATCTTCTAGACTGCAACAACTACATCCATATGCAAAGTGCCATTTTCATGCGTTCAATGTGATAGCAAGTAGAGAAACAAATGCATGTATGTACAGCCCAAAAATGCCCTGACTATCAGAACTATTGAAACTAGTGCGCAGTATTCTATGACCTTATCTATACCTAGCATGAAGCAAACTCAGTCCTGTGCAATAAAGGGGGCAGTCTACTACTGCTGCATTATACTAAACACTTTATCAATCATATTTGAGCCAGCATTAAATCTACATCATTTCGCAATGTGCCGTTTCTCCCATAAAAACAATCCGTAAAGCAAGTGCATGTATATCAAATGCAAGGTGCAGCATTCATCAATCTGGTCTATTGCACAGCAAACAAACAAAATGGTTGAATGTATCAAGATCATGCTAGCCGCCTATGTTTTCCAACATCAAACATTTTGACAACATAGCTTTAGCAAGGATAAAATCGGCAATGACTTATGCTGCTTGTGGAAAGATAATTACATTAACTCGACTATACATTGCGGGTATTACTGTCATTTTACTGCAAATGGCGCTTCGATTAGAACCACTATCCATGAGATTCCCGTTTAACAAACTAAAACAACGCATATCCCCTCTAACCGGCTAGGGTTTTTTAAACGACTGAGCAAAAGGGGGTTGCGCGGGACGGCGTGAGCAACACAGGCTGGGGTTCGAGCGGTGCGGGTAAAATAAGGGCCGTAATTGCGGTGAGGACTAACAGGTATTCTAAGAAAAACCCCCATAACCCCCCCCCCCCTCTTGCATAATCATTACCACCCGGGGCGGCTTGGTGCAGACGACGCAACGGTCGTCTGCACCAAGCCCCCATTGGTAACGCGCAGGCTTGCAAACAGAGGCCGCGAGCCAAGATAATGAGTTCGTGGGTTAAAAACTCCCCCGCTGATAGTCCAGATTAAAACTCCCCCTACTTATATAGGCGTGAAAAACAACGGAACCGGAACCCTGCCGGGGCAAGCAAACCACTGCAATCCAAACTGACCACATAAAACCCTACAGAATGTCACAACGGAACGGGAACAGGTGAATAGAACCTACCTGGCACAGATGCGCAGCCGACGTGGAGATAACCGCCGAGCACGGTGAAGACACCTGGACCGAAAGTACTGCAAACGAAGAACGAGCGAGCGCGACAGATAACGACAGAGCACACTAGTCGACAATATTGAAATGATAAACAAACCCCGTGACCTGCTCATATATATACAAAGTCAACATGGCGGGTGAAACTATACACCGGACGTCAAGGAGCTTGGATCGGAGGGAGAAAGTGAATTTCCCTCCGCAACGACGGATGGCTCAATAATAACATCATCCGTAATGGCGGAAATGTATGGCGAGAAAAATATATCGGACGTCGGTAGCAACTCTGATCGGAAGACAAACGAAACCTCCTCCGTAACGGCGAACAGGTAAGGCGAAACAAAAACCAATGATCGGACGTCGGATGGCTTTTAGGATCGGGGAATGAAAACCAACTTCTACCCGCAACGGTGGAAACTCGAACCGCGGGACCATCCGCAACTGTGGGACCCAATGAATTAAAACAATAAAGGATCGAGGGGAAAAGAAACGACTTTCCTTCCGCAACGGCGAGAGAAATAAACGATAAAGCCTCCGCTTCAAACCAATACTCCGCCGAGCTTAAAACACATTTATCGGAAAGGAAACGAAAACCAAAATCTCAAACTCATCCGCAACGGCGGAAAGTAAATGCAGATACCGTCCGCAACGGCGGACAAGGAAATAATCATACCTTCCAACGCAGAACCAAAAGTCACCCGCAACGGCGGAAAACGACAAGGCAAAAAACCTCCGCGACGGCGGGAAAGTCAATTGAAGAAACCTCCGATTCAAAGTGGCTTCAAAGGTAATCAAAGATAACGATAAGGCTTGATAAAAATGTAAACTTTTCAGCACTAGAGAGAAATTCAACAGGTGATAAACCACTTCAAACATAAGCAACTCTTTCGGAAAATTCTCAGACCAAATCAAAGAGGAAGCGAAAATACTAAGCAAAAAGGAGGGTCCTAAATTTTTTTGGAATTTTGGGAAATTGTTGCAGCTGCAACACCTCCATCTACTTTTTTGTGCTGCGATCTATAATCTATCTTAAAATCCGTGAGCCACCCCTTCCCACATCTACGTGGAGTTGAAGGCTGAAGTAGAATGTGGCTGTGTAATGAGGAGATGAAACATTTTGGCTGTGTGCTGCAAAGGTGAACCCGATGGTTGTTGTTCAATCAATTGAAGTGTTGAGGATTTGTGGAAGGATTTGCAAAGGCTTAAGAGAACTTGCTGAAAACTCACACCATTCTTCAACTGCGTGAAGGTAAAAGTTGCACAATTTTTGCTATTTTGGATGTAACAGTTGGGGACTGCATAAAACCTATCTTTTACCCTATTTTTGTGCATGGAGTTTGAGTGGTAAATTCTGCAAACATTTTCATTTGTGTTGAGTGAAAGAGGCTCGTGAATGCTGTGTATAAGTCGTGAATGTTGTGACTGTTGCGAATGAGCCCATGACTACCGTGAATGCTGTGTATGGTGTATTCGAGTTGTGACATTGAGGAATATATCAGATCCATCACCATCACGGAAGTTGGTATCCTTGTATTTCAAAGTTTGTATGACAATAGCAGAGACATTGACATTGTTGTAAAGCTTGAGGAAGGTGGCAGAGACTTAGACCTGCACCTTTACTCTTTTTTCTTTTCTCCTATTGTTTTAGTTGCAAGATTCAATCATAGAAGATGCAATCTATAGCATTTGTAGTTGGTGCCACTCTCACTGGCAAAGACACTTATCCAGAATGGTGGAGGAAGATCAAATCTACCTTCATCTACAATGACCTTTGGGACGGTATTTGCGAAGGCACCACAATAGAGATAGAAGCTGGAGGGCCCATAACTAGAGACCCAGGACCTCCAGAATCCGAGAAAGAGAAGGCCATTTGGAAAACAAAAGACAAGAAAGCTTTAGCGGTAATCACTGCCACAGTCAGTGAAGAGGTGAGCCAGCACATATTGCCTGCAAAGTCATGTTTTGAAGGACTAAAAACGTTAAAAGATCTGTATGATTCACACTCTGAAATGGAAGTTATTCAACTATTGCTAAAACTATTTAGTTTAGAAGTAAAAGACAATGATCCCATGTTAGTTGCCTCTAAAATCAAAGCTATCATGCACAAGATTCAAGCCACTGGTATGAAACCAGATCTTCCCCTTGCAACATTTGTAAAATCTTTGTATCCTTCTCACTCCAACTATCTTGAGTCGTTGCAAGCAAGTGACAAGTTCAAATCACTGACATTTGACACCCTGGTAGAGAAGATAGCCGACAGAGAGAAAGATTTTGGTAAGAAGACAACCGAGCATTCTGGAGAATCACTTTGCTTTGCTCAAAAAGCAAAGAAACACACCAAAGACCAATCCAAAGATCATCCCAAAGGAGAAAGCAACAAGAGAGGCAGAGGAAGAAGAAACTTCGGAGGTAGAGGAGGCAAAAACAACTCCAGCAAAAGATCAGATTTGAAGTGCAAGCGTTGTGGAAAGATTGGACACACAGCAGATCAGTGTTGGGCTTTGTTCGTGGGACTCCATCAAAGACAGACATAACCAGAAGAAAGATGACAATAAGAACCAAGATGCTAGTAAATCTTCAGATTCTGCTCATTGTATTGTTGCACATTGTAATCTTGGAATTAATGAAATGACTTCACTTTCATCTTACACAGATTGTTGGCTACTTGATACTGGTGCAACATCACACATGACTTTTAGAAAAGACTGTTTTGAAGAACTTAATGAAACAATAAATCACATAGTTTACTTTGCAGATAAGTCAAGTCTTAAACCAAAGGGAATGGGCACCATTCGGCTGAAGATGCCTAGATTCCTTGATTTCTTGTTGAAGAATGTTCTT
>LPNX011185416.1:337650-431751 GCA_001517045.1 Pseudotsuga menziesii
GTGAAGAGACTCTCAGATGTGTGATTCCAAGAGTCACTGTAAATGTATAAATAAAGACATTCTATGGAGAAATAATAACAATTCGGGAGTTATTCCACCTGACAAATATAATATATAAAGTCACAAACAAATAGCTCCTTTGATTTGGCTACTTCAATTCATCTATCTAACTCAAAATTCTTTATCCATCAAAATCATTATTTTAAATACATACTTGATTTATAGCTTTCTATAACACCTAGCAAATCTACAATGCCCAAATATGGGCTTTACGGTCATTGGCTTACCACAAAAAAAACCAAAGACCATATGTAAGCCCACTTTTTTGCAATCGGGACTTAGTAGGCAGCGAAAATGTGTGGTTTATAATGGGAGATTATTACTGGAAAACTCAAATGTTGGCTTTTGAAGGTGGTTGTCACATTGGGGTGTTTAATGATTGGATCAACGACGATCATGGGAAGCTACTACAACAAGTCTTTGGCTACTAAACCATTCATAAGATTTCATGCATATAAGGTTGGCACCTGACTCTAAGGCCGGGGGTGGCAGTTATTGGCAAAGTGGGCTTTATAAAGTCAAATAGCAATATGTTCTACCCACGTATCCAAGCAATTAACATGCTTATACCATTAATCTCTATATTTTTCAAATCATACAATATATAAACTCCTTTTGATTTGCTACTTCAATCTATATATCTACCCAAAATTATCCATCCATTATAACCATTAGTTTAGATATAAATATACAATGAGTAAGCTAAAAGATTACATTGGGAGAAAAATGGGGGCTTACGCCAAAACTAATATTAAACATGGAGAAATAAGATTTGACATGGGAAGTTTGGGCCTAAAGATATTCTTTCGTTTAGAATAATTTTAGTTATAAGTATAAAATCTTGTATTGTTGAATTTAATTTTTAATTTGGATTTGCAGTTAGGCTATTAGGTCAGTGTAAACAAAGTGTTGAGGCCTAGAAATTTGCAGGCAACAACAGCAAGGGATTCTCCCCAATCAACGTTCCCAACTAGCCCGTGACTGTTTGGTATAGGAAATCCGTCCAGTTTGCGGTCCGGCTACCATAGGTCAAGTAACAAAAACAAAGGGTTTTATCGGTTGCGGCTCGGTCCACCGTGTATATTTTTGTATTTTGACTTTAAGTATGATATGCAAGTGCCTATCTAAAATGTATATTGATAAAGAATACGAGGAGCGGTCACAATGTGATGCGCAAGTTCTTACCTCTCGTCTTAGACTCTCTCGCATCTAACTCACACACAACTGAAAAAACAATATTAACTAAGTTGTCCCTAGGGAGCAAGATTATCAATTCATGAGTAATGTAATACTGTTCATATGTTAAGATAAATCACAGATAGTTATTCTTAGAATCAAAACACATAATCATGAATAAATATATGCACAACAAGATAGCTCATCATCCATTAAAACATTCATTACTCATAGTGGAAATTATCACAAAATAAACCAGAGAACATTCATATAAGAACATAGGTTCAGAAAGTTAGAACGATCTCATAGTTAATGAAACACAGCTGAAAACGAAATAGTCCCCCTTCAACATTGTTCATTTCATCACATTTGAACATTCCACACAACACTTTATCCAACAGACAAAATTGTAATTTTATTATTGCAAAACGAAATAGTTCCTCTCACAACAAGTAGTTCACAAGTCTCTCAGGAAAAAAGCCCTTCCTCACTCTTGCCTTTCTATATTTATACAAGAACCAGATCAAAACCTTTCGGTTTCCCTACGACCGTTTCAATCTCCAACCTTGTCATTTAGCGAATGCTCATGATTCAATGTTACGTTTCAAATAAAGACTTTTATAAAAATGGACACAGCTAGGTAACTGATGAACCGCCCAAGCCTGGGCCTTTGCTCTTTAATGATTACGTTCTACCATTTCTCGGTGCCTCTTCAAACCCTTATTATTTTCTTCCTCGAGCAACAACTTTGTTGCCTTATGCTTTAACATGCTTTATCTCCCAACTACATCTTCTTCGCCGCAATAATCTTCAAAGGACTCTGAGAAAATATTCCTTGTCTGCGATCAATGAAAACCAATCATTTATTCTGATTATCTTCGATAAATATAACCCATAATACCAATAAAATAAGTACTGAAAGAAAAGAAAACCGGGATTGGGTTTTCATGTGATAATTTCACCCTGAAGAAAAACAAAGCATACTGGTCATTCACGAAATTAGTTACGAGCTCATAACAATCGGCGGGGAAACGATTAAGAAACGAGCACATAAAAAACCCCCATCGGCGAACCGGAACACTCGAAATCGGTCGGTTAGTGGGCTACTCAGCTACAACGGTGGGTAACCTACAATCTAGGGGTTCCGACACACAAACCAAATTGGCGCGATAAAACATCGGGGGTCGGATCTTCTAGAGCATCAGATAGTTGGCGCGTTACATAGCCGCAATGGCGGAAGTTATCAAGAAAACCCGCAAACTAGTCAACATCGAAGATAAAAAGAAAAAGACATCGGCAGAAGGAAAAACAATCTGTCGGGCAGTCAGTGGACTCTGGGGCCGCAACGGCGGATCCCAATCAGCCTTCGACCTCCGATCCAAGTCAAAACACTTTCCGAAAAAACGCAAAGCAAGGTTTTTTTCAAAAATAAAAGCGGGATCAGCGAAAGGCTTCAAATATTGACACAATGTCTGACTGTCCTCCGACAAACGGCAACTGGAAATCCCATTTTAAACCTCGGCCAAACCTTGGAAACGAGACACATCATAAGACCTACTAAATCCTATAATCAAAACAATCGAAGACCCAAACGGATTCCCGAAAGGCAAGAAAAACTGGCCTCAAACAATCCAAACGTGTAGCAGAAAAGGAACAAACGGCCTTCAACAAAAATAACAAGGAGGGTCCAAAATTTTTAGAAATTTGGGAAAGTTGCAACTGTGACAATTGGCGGCTCACTGGCGAACCCAGATCTCTGAATAAACTCCCCTTTGAGCAACACACTGTTTGACAGCAAAACCAACATGCTGAATTCTTCTAAATGTCTGGATTCCCATAATGTCAAATATATGCACTTGTAATCATTGATGATAGTCCAATTTTAGGGAATGAAACGCAAAATCTCAAAGTCAGGATAACTCTTTTGAGGCTAAGTAGGTGGATTTCATTTTAACTCTGTCTTTGGGTAGCTTCCAGCTCAGACACCACAGGATTGGGACACATGGTAAACAGAAATATTCGTTTGTTCCCCATTCCCATGCCACTTGGCACTTTTTGTTTGTGGACTTTTGTCCTTTTGAGTAATCCTCATGCCTTTCTTTCTGAATTTTATTCAGGCTCTTCTATCCATAGTGTCCTTTTGTGTGAGAGATGCATTTAATTTTCAGCTCACGGATGGAGAAGAAATTTTGGCAATCTGTACTCATGAAATTCAGTACTTTGTCTCGATAAATATTGCTTTCTTAGGAGTTTTGACTCTTATTAGCCGTTTAGCTTTCCATTTTTGGCATGGGATTATTTAGATATAATATACTGTTTACCTTGCTCCCCTTTCCATGGGTCTTTTGCTGTCACCCCCTAGGATGTTTTAGATGTGAAATGAATGGAGCCTCGAAATAGTATTCTAGACCTTTTGATTCTGAGTTATTTCAGGGATTACGCTGGACTTCAATGTGTTCATAGACATTTAGGAAAACTACTTATAGAATAAATTACATCAAATTCAAACAATAA
The DNA here is from genome assembly GCA_001517045.1 of Pseudotsuga menziesii. Taxonomy (NCBI): domain Eukaryota; kingdom Viridiplantae; phylum Streptophyta; class Pinopsida; order Pinales; family Pinaceae; genus Pseudotsuga; species Pseudotsuga menziesii. The sequence continues at coordinate 341,401 of LPNX011185416.1, forward strand.
GATACAGTCTAATGCCCAATGAATTTATGTTTATCAAGGGCTCTGATGCTCTCCATGCAACCAGAAGTCTGCTTCTTTTATTGAAATCAGAAGAAACTAAACTAAACAAAAAGGAAAGGAACAAATCAAAGTGACAAAACAAATCAATTATTTATGTACAAAACAGACAAAATAAACAAAATCAAGAAAAATAAGGTTTAAGAACTAAACCATTTACTGGTAAGTTCTCTTTGCATCCCCGTAAAACCTGCAACTTATAGGTTGAGGGGCCAAGTTTTGCCGCAATCTGGAAAGGGCCTACCCATAACCGTTGAAACTTCGTGTGCTTTCCCTTCTCATCATGAGGGTGATCCACTTAAGAACCAAATCTCCTACTTCAAATTCTTTTGTCCCAGCTTTGTGCTTATCAAACCACCTCTTCACTACCTCCTGTTGTTGTTTAAAACGTTCTTTGGCCTTGGATCTACATTCCTCTGCCTTCAATAGATTATGTATCCTCATCTGCAAGACTTCATTATCCGATCCTCTTGATTCTTGAGCTATTATGGAAGAAGATAGCATGATATTGGGGGGTAGAATGGCCTCTTTTCCATAAACAAGGGTATACGGGGACACACCTAAAGAAGTCTTGGGGGTGACCCCTATCAGCCCAAAGAGAATTTGGTAATGCTAAATGCCAACTTCTATGGTTTTCTATCATAGTATTTTTTAAGATTCTAATCAAATTATTGTTTGTAGATTTTGCCAAAACATTTCCTTGTGGATAATAATTTGCAGAATAATGCAACTTGATTCTCTTTTCTTGAGTGAATGCAGTTAATGTAATAGAGGAAAAATAAGTAGCATTATCGAAAACTAGAGAAATTGGAACTCCAAACCTGGTCATAATATAATCTTGCAAGAAGTCCATGACCGCATCTTCATTCACTTTGCGCAACGGAATGGCTTCGACCCAACGAGTGAAGTGATCAGTTGCCGTCAGAATATACTTGTGTTGCATAGAAGAATTTGGCTTTATCTCTCCAATGATATCCATTCCCCACTGCCCAAAAGGCTCTGTTATCATCACAGGCTTTAATGGTCCCGCTGCTTTAACTTGTCTTCCACCACACCTTTGACAGATGTCGCATTTTCTAACATGGGCATGTGCGTCTTTGAACAGTGTGGGCCAATAGTATCCGGCTCTGAGAATTTTATGGGTTGTTGTATCTCTGGAAAAATGTCCTCTAGCAGGCCCATCATGTAAGTCTATCATGACCTTCTTCACATCTTCTTTCTCTAAGCATCTAAGAAGTACTCCATCATAATTCTTTCTAAATAATATTCCTTCAATAATATGATATGAGGCTAATTTAAGACGCAATGCTCTTCTTTGCTTAGAATTCCAATGTTCCGATAACAATCCTTCCTGAAGGTAGTGTACAAGGTCTCGATACTAGGAGTCTGGAGCTGTGAAAAGAGGACATCCATCCATCAAATGTAACTTAGCTTCGTCTTCCCAGTTATTTTCTTCTTTGTCTTTACTTTCAGCCATTAGTTTGCACAATCCTTGCCCTTTAACTATGGAGGCTGGCTTGAATTCGAGGTCATACTCCTGTAAAGCTGTTACCCAGTTGCCTCTTCTTTCTCCTAATTCCTTTTGTATGAAAAGAGACCTCACAGCTGGGTGTGGAACTATTACCTTTGTCCGGCTCTTAAGTATATATGGGCTGAATTGCTTTACTGCTTTGAAGATTGCGTAAGCCTGTTTATGCACAGCTGGGTAATTCAATTCGGCTCCTTGTAGACCAGTGCTCATAAATGATATGGGGAACTCATCTCCCCCATCTTCCTTCTGGGTAAGCACTGCTTCCAGTGAATCGTCAGATGCGAAAGTGTACAAAATAAAATCTTTCTCAAAATCAGGACTTTTGAGGGAGAGTGCATGCGCAACAACTGTCTTTATTTTACTAAAATGCATTCTTCTCTACATTAATCCACTTGAACTGTACACTTTGCTTTACCATTTGCTGCAAAGGTTTAACAATTTGAGCGAAATCCGGCACAAACCTTCGCACGAAATTTATTGTCCCCATAAATGATTGCATGCCTTTTTTATTATGGGGTAAGGGAATCTGTTCAATAGCTTTGATCCTCTCTGGGTCTATGGAGATCCCTTTCTCAGAAACCACGTGACCTAGTAACTTACCTTCGGTAACGACAAACATGCACTTCTTGGGGTTTAATGAGACACCATATTTGCAACAGCGTTCAAAAATCTGTTTTAGATGGAATGTGTGTTCCTCTCTTTTCTTTGAGAATATTGTGATGTCATCAAGGTATACTACAACACTGCGGCCAATCAGACCGTGGAAAGCTATGTCCATAGCCCTCTGGAAAGTAGCTCCAGCGTTTATGAGTCCAAAGGGCATCCTTCTGTAAGCAAAAGTCCCCCATCTGGTTCTGAATGTAGTTTTAAGTCTGTCTTCTTCAGCTACTAACACTTGATTGTAGCCAGAGAATCCATCTAATAAAGAAAATAATTCAGAACCCGAAACCATTTGCAATATCTGTTCCATAGGTGGGACAGGATAATTGTCTTTATTCGAAGCGCGATTTAGGTTTCTGAAATCCACACAAAGTCTAATTTCTACAGATTTCTTTCTTACTGGTACCAGATTTGAAACCCATTTCGAGTGTCTAACTTTGAAGATAATTTTAGCATCCAACAGCTTCTTTACTTCATTCTGAATTAGAGGCTCCAATTTTGGATGCATTTTCCTTAAAGGTTGTTGATAGGGCTTGACCCCAGATCTGATGGGGATAACATGCTGAATAATATTGGTGTCATATGTCTTCATATATTCATACGTCCAAGCAAAAACATCTTTGTATTGTTTGAACAGACCGATGAACTTATTTCTTTCACCTGGCGAGCAACACTTTCCCAAATTCACATATTTAGGCTCAATTTTAGTCCCTAAATTAATCAACTCGAACTGTAGAGACGAGCTATGAGTCTTCACATTCACTGGCCTTCTGAATTTCTCGTTTAGATCAAACATTCGCTCTAAAGTCCTGACTCCTTTAGGAATAAAATTATCGAATTTTAGCTCGGCTTGATGTTCTTCATCATCAATAATTGCCCCTTTGAAGGTCTCGTCATTTGTCAAGCATTCTAGAATCTACTGATCATCATCAAAAACTCGTAGATTGGTAATCATATCTGGAACCGAGGGCCTGAAAAGTAATTCAATAGAACATCGGTTATTAGAGGGCACAAGCCTTATAGCTGAGGTGGCCAACAAGTCAGCTGCTGCATTCTTAAGTGTCGGAATAGATACAATATTAAATGCATGAAAATATTTAAGCAAATCCCATACTTCATTTTGATAAGCTTTTAAATGAGGGGAAATGCAATGTATTTGATTTCAAATCTGTTTTACAATTATTTCAGAATCCCCATACACTTTCAGATTTACTACCTTTAACTCAATTGCTTTTCTTAGTCCCTGAACTAAGGATTCATATTCGGCTGTGTTATTGGTGCATTCAAATTCTAACCTACACGAAAGAAAATGTTTATTTTTCTTAGGATCAATCAGGACACAGCCGGCTCCTGACCCTTCTAAAGTTTTAGAACCATCAAAGAAAAGAGTCCAAAAATTGCCCATCCCTATTGTGCATGAATCAACATCTACATCTATAGCTAAGTCTACTATTTTACAATCAATTTCATCAGCCTACGAAAACCGAAGGAGATCAGGCTGAGCATCTGATGTATCGCTGGCTTTTTCCGCTTGATAGTTTCCCAGTTCTAGCTCAATGAAGTAATTTCCCAAAACAGAATTCACTGGTTCATTCTTACCTTCGAACTGAGTAACATTGTGTTTCATGTGGGGCTCTCTTAAAACTTTAATTTGATTTGGGCTTCCTTTATAAGGCAGCCATAGATGTGACCAGTCTGAGGCAAAATATCCATTCAGCTTGGCTGACCAATCTATGCTCAAAACAAGTCCATAAGCCTCAGGTATGTCTGCTACTACAATATCAATGAATTGACATACCTTATCATTTGAGGATAAGGGAATGAGAACATCCTCCATTTCCCCAATTACCTTCACATTCGTTCTGTCCAACTGAATGACCCTCTAGGTAGATGGTTTAGGTTGTCCATTTATCTTTTTGCAGACCGACAACGGCATAACATTTACTGATGCCCCTGAGTCTACTAGGCAATTGTGCACGTTGTGGTTGAAAATTTCAAAAGTAAGGAGAAAAGGTGGTGTCTTGCATTTAGGCTTACCTCCCACACTTGCTTCACCAATTTCTTCTTCTTGGGGCGGATTGTCGGTGGAAGCTTCTCTTCTGATATTTCAAGTGCTTTCAATAATTTTTCTTTCTGCTGTGGCACATTACACATCTCAAATAACGAGATATTTTCCTTCACCTTTTTTATATCCTCCACGATGTTGTAATCCATCTTATGTTCTGTGAGGTTCGTTTTAACACTATTAATCTTCTCTTCGATGGGCTTGGTAGGCATGCTGATCTGTTTCAGATTTTGACTGGTAATGGTAAACTCCGAAATTTTATTAGTTGAGGTGTTTTTTTGAAATTTCTTTACATTCTTTTGAAGTCTCTTAATCTTTGGGAGCATAAGACTGTTTTCTTTAATTAACCCTTGGCTTCTCGTTGTCACATTCGTTTCCGAGATATCTTCATGTCTCGGCTTATTTTCTTCTTCAGTGTCAAACAATGATACGCAGTCCCATAAAACCATGGCCTCATCCTCTTGTTTCTCTATTACTTTATTATTATCTTTTCTCTCTTCATCATTATCCTCAGTCAATTTGGAGTCCAACAGCTGATTCATCACCAATGTCATTGAATTTATCCATTGAGGACAATTTTTTTCGGAATGGGGTTGTTGGTGAAAAGTGCAAAAGTTATTCATCCCAACCTCCGTTAAGTTCATTGATGCAGGACTGTGTGGAGGGGGTTGGGTTTGATTGTTATCCTCCTTTTTCTTGTAATAAGGCTTAGAAAATTTCTGGGCTTCCTTTTCCTTTTCCAAGTCTATTATTCTGTTAGAGAGCTTCTGCATCATTTTTTCCATTCCTTCGAAATCTTGTGATTGCTCCTCTTTAGGCTTAGTAAATAACAAAGCTTTCCTCCCAAGATTTTTTTCTCCTGATTGCTCAGGATAATCTTCGATGCTTTCCTTTTCAGTCTCTACTCTCTCTGCTTCTTCATAAGTCTCTGCTAGCGTAGGTTTGGCTTTCATTTTGGAAAACATGGCCAAATCGGGCCCTAGAGCTGAAGTATAATACTCGATCAGAACTTTATCCGAGGGTTTGTCAGTTTCATAAAAATTCTTAAGATAAGCTGCAAATATTTGAGTAAAACTATGCACCTTCTCTTTCCTTTCTTTATTTAAAGCACACAGTCATTTCATAAGAGTCGCATGAGTTTTTTGGGTTTCATATTTGCTTCTAAAAATCCTTTCAAAAGTGTCCCAGGCTGGGATAGAGTTTGCAGGAAAACCAAAATACCATGATACTGCCACTCCTTTAAGGGTATGCGGAAAGAGTCTACAAACTACATCCTCATGTTCCCTAGCCCTCAATCCTTCTATTTCCAAATAGAAACTTTGTAAATTGTCATCCACTAACATCTTCTCATTTGGATCAAACTTGGGCAACATCTTCTCAAAAGCTTGAGGTAAGTCATGCAATGGAGGTGTGAGGTTCAAGGGTGATCTGGATTTCCAAGCCGGTGGTGGATTTGGTGGGTTAAGTGGCTGATTTGCATTAACTCCTGCCATGAGTCTGGGTGGAGAGTGAGGAGGTGAGGGAACAAGAGTATGCACAAGAGAACAATAAGGTGTGTTTGGGCCTACTTGATTCAAAGGCTAAACAACTTCCTGTAATGCTACTTCTACTAACTCTTCCAAATCTCCAACCAACACTGAATCTTCCAATATGGGATGATCTTTCTTTTTGTATTCTCTTCAGGGTAAATCAAGGATAGTGGGTAATCCTCCAATACTCTTTACATAGGCCCGTGTGTGTCTTCTCAGATCAATAACTACTTGGTTGTCCACAGAAAACAAATGTTCTCTATTTCCTTCAGTATTTGGATCAGAAAATAAACTGCTTTCAAAACTATCATTGGTGGAGTCATTTCGAGGAAATGGATTTCCCCGGCCAGCCATGCATTGGTGGCCCTCCTTCTAGCGCCAGAAACTATTGAGGCCTAGAAATTCACAGGCAACAACAGCAAGGGATTCTCCCCAGTCAACGTTCCCAACTAGCCCGTGACTGTTTGGTATAGGGAATCCGTCCGGTTTGCGGTTCGGCTACTGTAGGTCAAGTAACAAAAACAAAGGGTTTTACCGGTTGCGGCCCGGTCCACCGTGTATATTTTTGTATTTTGACTTTAAGTATGATATGCAAGTGCCTATCTAAAATGCAGATTGATAAAGAATACGAGGAGCGGTCACAATGTGATGCACAGGTTCATACCTCTCTTCTTAGACTCTCTCGCATCTAACTCACACACAACTGAAAAAAAACAATATTAACTAAGTTGTCCCTAGGGAGCAAGATTATCAATTCATGAGTAATGTAATACTGTTCATATGTTAAGATAAATCACAGATAGCTGTTCTTAGAATCAAAACACATAAACATGAATAAAGATATGCACAACAAGATAGCTCGTTATCCGTTAAAACATTCATTACTCATAGTGGAAATTATCACAGAATAAACCAGAGAACATTCATATAAGAACATAGGTTTAGAAAGTTAGAACGATCTCACAGTTAATGAAACACCACTGAAAACGAAATAGTTCCCCTTCAACATTGTTCATTTCATCACATTTGAACATTCCACACAACACTTTCTCCAACATGCAAAATTGTAATTTTATTATTGCAAAATGAAATAGTTCCTCTTACAACAAGTAGTTCACAAGTCTCTCCGGGAAAAAGCCCTTCCTCACTCTTCCCTTTCTATATTTATACAAGAACCAGCTCAAAACCTTTCGGTTTCCCTACGACCGTTTCCATCTCCAGCCTTGTCATTTAGCGAATGCTCATGATTCAATGTTACGTTTCAAATAAAGACTTATAAAAATGGGCACAGCTAGGTAACTGATGAATCTCCCAAGCCCGGGCCTTTGCTCTTTAATGATTACGTTCTACCATTTCTCGGTCCCTCTTCAGACCCTTATTATTTTCTTCCTCGAGCAACAGCTCTGCTGCCTTATGCTTTAACATGCTTTATCTCCCAACTGCATCTTCTTCGCTGCAATAATATTCAAAGGACGATGAGAAAATCTTCCTTGCCTGCGATCAATGAAAACCAATCATTTATTCTGACTATATTCAATAAATATAACCCATAATACAAATAAAATAAGTACTGAAAGAAAAGAAAACCGAGGCTGGGTTTTCATGTGAGAATTTCACCCTGAAGAAAAACAAAGCATACTGGTCATTCACGAAATTAGTTACGAGCTCATAACAATCAGCCGGGAAACGATTAAGAAACGAGCACATGGAAAACCCCCATCGGCGAATCGGAACACTCGAAATCGGTCGGCTTGTGGGCTACGCAGCCGCAACGGCGGGTAACCTACAATCTAGGGGTTCTGGCACACAAACCAAATTGGCGCGATAAAATGTCGGGGGTTGGATCTTCTAGAGCATCGGATAGTTAGCGCATTACATGGCCACAACGGCGGAAGTTATAAGGTCAAGAAAATCCGCAAACTAGTCAACATCGGAGATAAAAGAACAAGACATCGACGAAAGGAAAAACAGTCCGACGGGAAGTCAGTTGACTCTAGGGCCGCAACGGCGGATCCCAATCAGCCTTCGACCTTCGATCCAAGTCAAAACACTTTTCGAAAAAACGCAAATCAAGGTTTTTTTCAAAAATAAAAGCGGGATCAGTGAAAGGCTTCAAATATCGGCGCAATGTCTGACTGTCATCTGAAAAAAAGCAACTTGAAATCCCATTTTAAACCTTGGCCAAACCTTGGCAACGAGACACATCATAAGACCTGCTAAATCTTATAATCAAAACAATCGCAGACCCAAACAGATTCCCGAAAGGCAAGAAAAACTGGCCTCAAACAATCCAAACGCGTAGCAGAAAAGGAACAAAGGACGTTCAACAAAAATAACGAGGGTCCAAAATTTTTAGAAATTTGGGAAAGTTGCAGCTGTAACACAAAGTAATATAAGAGATTGTGCTATGAAGAACTAAATTAGAATTTTGTTTTAGGGTAAAAATAATATCACTATTTTGAGCTTGGTGAATTAATGTTTTAACTTGCAAATAATTATTATAGCCTGGAATAATTAAGTTGTGAAATTTTACTATGGGATGAGGATAAATTATGTTTATCAATGCAACAACATTAATAGAATTCTTTGTAACATCTTACATTTCATTTTTTAACAGCTCAATTATATTATGACTTATCTCGTTATTTATTTGCTTAGTGTATGTTTGTCTCAACCATATGATAGAAACTATTTTTATGAAGACATATGAACCTGCCTATGTGTGATAATATATGAGCTTTAATATCTTATGTTGAAATTCTATGGGATGAGGATAAATGATGTTTATCAATGCAGCAACATTAATGGAATTCTTTGTAACATCTTACATTTCGTTTTTTAACAACTCAATTATATTATGACTTATCTTGTTATTTATTTGCTTAGTGTATGTTTGTCTCAACCATATGAACCTACCTATGTGTGATAATATATGAGCTTTAATATCTTATGTTCTTAACGATGATAGTTAGATGGTTTCCACTTTACACACAAAAAATTCTACTTTTAATATGTTATATGGTGAATGGATAATTGATGTAATGCATATAGTAAATTAACATATTTTGCTCATGTTAAATGCAAATACATAACATTATTAATAACATGAAATTGTTATCTGGTTATGCATGATGATGTGTTTTAGCAAGTTAACTTATAAGTCAATGGGATAGAAAATAACAAAATTATCTATGGCACCGAGGGAACATTAGTGCTATAAGAATTAGGAGGGTGGTTTTATACTATTAAGCATTATTTTATGATTTAATTATTGTCTCCAAACATTGCTATGATATGTGAGTAAGTGTGGATTTGGCAGAAATCGTAGTAACACATATTGGTTATTTGATGGCATGGCTGTAAGAACAATGCCATAGTACAATCAATGCTAAGGTTTTGACCTTAGTCATGAGAGGCTCGTGTTAGCCCCAATCTTGTAGATGTGTGATGGCAATCATTTGTTGTTTGTGGGGGTAGTTAAGTTGATATAGTTGACACTTTCACTTTCAAGTTATATTTGGAATTAGGTTGATATAGTCAATGCTCCAACATATCCAACATATTGTAGTAGAGAAAAGGATGAGGGATGGAAAATGAAAGTAGGTTTTTAAGAGAAGGTATGATTCCAAGTCAGTTGAAGATCGTGTTTGGGATTAAATGTTTCTCGTTATTTCCTTAGCTAGTTTCGACCATATTTAGAGTACTTATTTAATTCAATTCCAACAATTTAAGTGTTACGATGGATTAATGTTGAATTATTATGATTCCGCAATAAGAATTATTTAATCATATTGATTTACTTAATTTATTATTATGCATAATTTATTATGAACATTTAAGAACTATGTGTTATGAGCATCGCTTGTTATAATAGTGCGGGATGTGTATGTGAACATCTACATATAACATGCTCACGTTATTATGGTTTTATAAACACCTTAGTTACTAAAATAGATTATTAATTAATCAATAAATAATTTGGTGAGTTGGAAATTAGATTATATGAATATAAATATCATTGTCAAGATAGGCATTCAATAATTTTGGTTGGAATTTGTGAAGCAATAAATGAATATACAAAAATTAGTTGTTGTCTAACCCTCGGGTGAAAAGTTGGATTTATTAAAGGTTTAGTGTGTGCACAAGTGAGCTTACATTAAATCTTTATTAAATTAGTATTATATTTATTCTCCTTGAAATAAGGGTGTCAACCCATAGGATAGGGGGCTTGCGATGTGGGAAGGAGGGGACTTGGAAGAAGGTGGTAGTGCACTCAACCAATGGGAGCCTAACATTGCATGCTTGATCCTTTTCAATGAATGTTGACTCACAAGAAGAATTTATTATGGATGATTTCTCTCTTTGCAAACCCTTCACCATTGTATTCCTCAATTTGGATATATGGTGGTTGAGGAGGCTATATTGATGTCTATGGAGAGCCCTTTCAAATCTAAAAAGGGTGTGCATTATTACATTGATAATGTCCCTTCTATAATGTTGGAAAGGAACTCCACACTACCTTGGACCTTTCTCCCTCAATGATCCCCCCCGCCACATTTCCTAACAAGGGAATGGGGTTTTGATTAGTGTGTAACAACCCTAAATTTTAGTTAAGATGGTAAAGGTGCATGCAAGGCCGAACTCGAAGCTTAGTCTCTTTGCTAGGGTTGTAGATAAGAAACCCATGCCAAACAATGGATATAAAATGGGTAAAGGAGGAAAACGTTTGCAAAATGATAATCAAGAAATCAAATAATTACATGTTTCCTTACTTGAATTGTACAATTGAGTTGTTGAACTTCACAAAAAAATCGATTGAAGCACTTTAACTAAAATTAGTGGAAAAGGAGAAGCAAATTGAGAACACGGTTGATGGAACTTATGACACAAATGACCCAATGCAAAAGGTTTATGCTACTTGTGACACAAATGATCTAGTACAATTGGGTAATATAGATACAAGTATTAATATGATTGTTGATTATTTAATTGATCATGAGAAAATATCATTCTTAAATAGTGAATTGATGAATTAAAGTCTTGACGATGAGTCACAAGAAGAAGCAAGGAGTGATACCATAAGTAGTATAAATGAATGTAATCTTGAATTTAAAAAAGAAATATATCGTTAATGTATGGAAGAACATTAGGTACATAATTATATTTCTAAGTTTATCATAATACCTTGGGAAGAATTACAATATAACAAAAATCGACATGGTTTAGAATGTGAAAAAGATAGTAGAAGTTTTGATCTTCCTAATTACTCCAATCCAATTCAATTTGTGAGTCTCATATTTCTTGCTAAAACTTTGAAGATGCAAGATGCAAATGCTCCAAAAATTGATTAAGGACTTAATGAAAAAAAATTGATGAATGCTAGCATTGTCATCAAGTTATTCATATGGAAACATAGAGTTTAAATCTTCATCCTTGTCTTCATTGTTGGCAAACAAATCGTCATTAAGACAAATGTCAAAAGAAGAAGAAGGATAAAAGGTAAACAATTCACCATGGTTGGATAAGTTCTTGGTAATGGAATCAACAAGCCAAGAAGTTGCATAAGTCTTGCCATTAACTAGTTCAAGCATAGGTAAAGACATGTTTACATAAACAAGCTACAAAAGAAAATGAATTTCAAACAATTGCTATAGATTATGCTTTTGGGCATGACTAGAGCCCATTCTAATTGAAATTTGACTCCAAATGGTACTTCCTTATACTTTGGGTAGGAGGAGTGTAATATACCTAGGGGAGGATTATATGTATTACCTAGGGAGGCACCCAAGGGGAATATATTATTTAATGTGTACCTAAGGTGGAATAATTATTGTAATGTGGCCATAAATAATGGAATAGGCCCACTTTATAGTTTTAAGGAAATAATATAATAATGAGGGGTTATTTGGCATAAGCCCTTAGGAATATGAGAAATTATAAATACATATGAATATTATTGTATTAAGGTATGATGGATGTATTCTTTTGTAGCAAGCATAGCTTGTGGAGTGATATATTCCTTAAGGAGTATTTGATGGCGTTGTCCTACCTTAAGGGTTTATCTATATCTTGTTGTTATTCATATAATGGACGTATTTTGGTTATTTCTAATGGATGTAAGGGCTCTGTATCTTTCTAAGTTGAGGATCACTAAAAGTGGTATCAAAGCACTTTCTTTAATCAATGCATAATGATGGTGGAATTTCGTAATTGTAGTAATAATAGAGATTGCAAGATATAATGAGGGAGTTGTGCTCATTTTAAATTTGTCACATCAAAAGTACATGATTTTCTTCAAAACCCTAGCTCTATTTTTGGAGTTAGCAAGCAAGATGTTTTTTATAGGAAACGTTAACGGTCCTAACATTGAAGAATACATGTATTATTAAGATACCAAAAAAATCTCTACTTATATTTTAATCTAACAGAGGATGTTGTCATATGGTTCAGAAAAATTGAGCCTTGGGTACTATTGAGTCTTTACGATATAAAATATAAAAGAGATCTTTTGAAATAGGTAGTATCATAAATTGAAGAACGAATACAATTGGAATTCTCTTGACAAGGACAAGATGCATAAACTTACAAATGAAGAAACAAAAAAGGTATTTTTGTATAGGTGTCCTAACAACTTTAATCGAGAAGATGACTATAAACTAAGTCATCTTTGGAGACCTTTGATCCATCAACTTACTCACCATTGATACCTTACTCATTTATGCATTATTTATTTCTTACTTTTTCACCCAGGTTTTTATTATTTTTCTTTGATTTTATTTATTCTTATCTTAATTCATTTATTAATTTATATGTTATTAATGCTTACCTTTCTATCTTTTATCAATTAACCCAACCCCCCCAACCCTCTCCCCTTTTTAGGGTTTTAAGATTTCTTTCATTAAGGCAAATCCTCAATTCCCTCTTTTTACTCCACTTTCAATTTTTCTCTTTATATTTAATTATTCTTATATATTTTTATTTTATTTTTTCTTTTAGTTCTAACTATATTTTAAACTAAAACAATTACTTATTAATTATCCAATTAACCCCCTTTTTTACTCATTTGAATATTTTCAACTACTATATTTAAATTAATAGACATTTGAATGATTTTTTCCATCATTTTTTATTCTTTTTAATCTTTTTAATTTTTTAATTTTCTCCACCTAAGTTTAAAAAATAAAAATAAAATAAAATATTATCTATTTTGATAAAGGAATTTATTTATTTTATTATATTTTTTAATTTGTCAACATTAATTTTCTCAATTGTATCTCCAAACATTTTTATCTATAATTTTTATAATTAACAGCTAGTTTTTAATTTTCTATATATACTCTATTGCCCTCTTCTTTTCTATTGTGCCATAGCTTCGATTGATCTTGATAATTAGAGGAATTTTGGGGTCTAAAATGGGCCTCCTAAGGAAAATAATAAAATAATAGTTAAAATAATAAAATAATACTGATTAATTTTGGAGGAAGAAAGAAAAAAACTACATTTTGTGTTCGTATTTTTGACATATCTCATTGTGTTTTTACTCAAATTTCGATCGGGAGAGCTCGTTGGATGCGGAATCAAATTCCGCATCCAATGAGCTCTCCCGATCAAAATTTGAGTAAAAACACAAGGAGATATGTCGAAAATACGAACAAAAAAAGTAGTTTTTTTTAATGACAAATATGTCAATTCAACCATTATGGTTGACTTATTTTATTGAAATTCTATTGGTTGTTGAATTCCAACTCACAAAAACTTATTTTGGCACGTTTTCTTATAAGGCCCATTTTAGACCCCAAATTTCCTCTAATGATGGGTAGAGGGTCCACCCGAAACGCGTCTGTCACTTCTAAATTTCTACATAGTGCAAATACATAAGCTTGCACACAAGGTGTCCTAAAGTTGTGATCAATAATAAAGAAAGCATTAAGTGTTTGTTTTCATGTGACGACTTTCTATTACATGTACATGGATGTACTCAACAAGAGAAGGTCATTGTTTTTATAAACCCTAGTAGGAAACATTATTTTATCAATGCTGATTAGGCTAAAAGATTGTAAGTTCCTATATAGTATATTCATAGCACACAGGTTAATGGTAAGAATATTCAAGTTTTTAAATATTTGAAGGTCGTCATGGATAAACATGTGTTGCATTCGTATTTTTATGCATTAGATTTAGATGATGTGGATTTTGTTTTGGGATATCCTTGGATAGACTCAATTGGTACAAATAATATTAATGTGCAAAATACGTTTTTTAAGCATTGGTACAAGAAAAGGAAAATTTCTTTGTAGGATACTTCTCTAACTAAACAAGAAGGACCCAAGGGGCAGATGAAGAACTCCTTGCAAGTAAAATAGTTGAATTTTCTACAAACTTTACAGATGCAAAGTTTGAAGTTGAATTGGAATAAGAGAAAGATATAAAATCACTTGAAGAAATTCCTCAAGAATGAGATAAACAAGAAAAATATGTTAAGGAACTACATGACCCCAAGGAACAACATGTTCAAGAGTCAAAGAAAAAGAACCAATTGCTAAGGCTGCAATCTAACAACACCCACACCACCATGTGTAACAACATTCATCAAGGCAAGGTCAAGAGCACTACCGAACTTACTATGGATTAGCATGGAACCAAAAGAGCACCAAGTATGGAGGCACATGGAGAAATAAAAGCAATGCATGGAGACACAAAAATAGTAGAGCAACATTATGGAACCAAAGGAACTGGAATCAAGATCAAGGTGGGAAGGAAGTAGTTAAACCACGTATCCACATTTCACTTGGATGGAAGGATGCTCGTGCTTGGTACTAGTTGATTATTCTTAGTATATCTTATCATTTGACCTCCACTCGTATTTCAAAGATGAAACATGTTTCAAGGAGTATGGAATGTAATATACCTAGGGAGGGATAATACAGGGTACCTAGGGAGGTACGCAATGGGAATACGTCATGTAATGTGTATCTAAAGGGGAATAATCAATGTAATGTGGCCATAAATAATGGAGTAGACCCACTAGGTAGTTGTATGGAAATAATATATTAATGAGGGTCTATCTGGAATAAGCCCCTATGAATAATTATGAGAAAGTATAAATACACATAAGTATAACTGTATTAAGGTATGTTGGATGTATTATTTTATAACAAGCATGGTTTGTGGAGTGATTCTTTCCATAATGAATATTTGATGGTGTTTCCCTCCTTAATGGTTTCTCTATATCTTTGTGTTATTCTTATTTTTGAAGAATAAGGGTTATGCATCTTTGTTGTGATCAATTTTGGGTTAAGGATCACTACCGGAAATACAAAAATGAAATGGCAAAGGCACTCTCTTGCACCTCAAAAGGGGGAGTACATTGTTGGAGACCAAATGGATCTCTCCAACACCTTAAGGGGAGGTGTATATTGTGAAAAATGGTTAGTGATCAAAGAGGCATTAATCAAGTGAATAGGCTAATGCTTAACCAAAACCCTCATGTCCATTAATTAAATTGGTTATTAGTCAACCAAAATCACCGTATAAATGATATCAAATTCAGTGATGAAAGAGATATTGAAAACAAATCCAAAGGTCAAGCTTAGATCCCTTCCACATACTTCTCACCTTGCATTTATAAAGGTGAATGACATCATAAGTTGGGAAGATCTAGCATGGAACTTAAAATCCTCTCTTTGCTTTTCAACTATTCATTGGCACGTCGTTTAACACCTAATTGTATATAGCTTCATAGAGCACTTTGGTGATCCTACTTGTTGACTAATAACATAATGGTCTCCTTTTTGTTCACCAATTATCAAAAGACACCAAGTCTAGCTAAATTACTTTGAAAATTATCAAATTGTCAAGCAATAAGTAAATGCTCATACATGGTATCTTTTTGCTTCAAAAATTTATGCTCTCTATCAAAGTGAATTTCACATGAACCATCAAAAATCCAAAATTGATGATTTTTCAAGCATTTATTCATCGAAACTTAATTTAGAAGTTCTAATTTCAACATTGAACATGTTATCAGTATGTGCACTAGTTAATGTTGTGTTTGTAGGAATTCTGAAACTGGTGCAGACACCGCTTGTTCCTCTACCCTGTATGGTACAAGTATAGAACAAAACACCACAACAGTATATCCTTTCCCTAGATGGTTAATCTAATAATGAAAATTACTCTCATACCTCAGATCTACAAGCCTTAGTCTGTGTTCCACTACTCTCTATGTGATCTACAATACCTGTGAACAAGCATCAAGAAAACAAGACAAACAAGATGAGAGTAACAAGACATATTAACAATCTACGCTAGTGATCAAGGAATCCAACTATATTTAATTGATATTAACACAAAACAAATATGGGATAGGGGAACACTTTTGCATTAATCAAATAAGAAGGTAAAGCTACAACAAAATCCTTGATGTTTCTAGCTTTGTCTTCAACAATGGACACTAACACTCCTTACTCACACAAATATCTTCACACAAAAACTCACTCAAAATTGCCTCTATACCAGACTTCAATCCAATAGCGTAAGGATGCTCTCTTTGGTCTCCCCTCACTCCTTTCATGAAGGCTTCATTTATAATCCAAGGAAGTTCCACATGGGATGAGATTCTTTAGGAGATGGATAGGAGATGATCCCTATGGGTGTGGAGGTCGAGTGCCACCTCTCCCAGGCTGATATGAACCACTTCCATGAGGGCTTTCGCATGGAAGCTTCTCGAATCTTCCTTTTTTATTCTTTTAAGGCTATCGACACTCTTTTCTCAAAGGGGAAAGGCGCTGACACTTTTTTATCAAGAGGGAAAAGCACCAACGACACCTAATGTCAATGGACAACAGACGTTGACTCTTTTTCATAAGAGGGAAAGCACGTCAGTCTTCTCAAATGTGGAAAAAAATCACCACAAGAATCCCTGACCAAGTTCTCTAAAGGGTGCTCAGGAATCAGTGGATATTTTAGGTGCAACAGAATTCCCCCCAAAGTATGAAGCTAGAAATATGTGATAGGTAAAATACTTTTCTAGATATCCATATGGTATTAGAGGCAATGAGAGATGAGATCACAACTGACATAAGGCCAATAATTGACTTATCTGACTCAATCATGGCTGCGGACCAATACACTGCAAAACCATGAAGATGACCATGTCATGGCTACCAAAAGTACACTGTAGATCCATGATCAATGATGTAAAATGTGAAACATGGATACATAACATACAAAGTAGATCCATGCTATCCGAACTCAATACTAGACACAACCACCAAACATACAATGTGGATCCATGTCATGACTCCAAATAATCTTCCATCACAACCTAAGGATAGGAAATTATGTAGGAAAAGCCTAATTTCTCAAGTTCTTCATTCCATTCCCTAAAACGATACGATTCTAACCATGTGAATAGATGTCTTGACGTCGAACATGGTAGAAACCACTTTATTACCATTCATTAATGTATATTGTTAACAAGTGCGAGGGAAATCACCATTGATGTCAATGATCCCCAAGGTATCTTAGTGCATTCTCTTAAGTGTGAATAAATATTTTGAAGTCGAACGCTTGATAGAATCTTTCAATCAAAGGTCATTGATGAAAACCTACTGTCAAAAGCGAGGAAACCTACCATTGAGACATGCAGGTTTCATGGTACTTAACTTGGTTTCTAAATCTAATTCCCAGATGATGTGCTAAAGTCGACAGGAATAGAGTGTCAAAGACAGAAACCAAAGGTAATGCAAGGAATATGATGATGCATTCTTTGAATTGACTCAAAGAGGCCAGGTGACTCACGAAAGTGGATCGATTCAGAGATAAGCTGAATACGCAACTGTTCAGAAATGAAAATGTAGACAAGTTCCATGTTTAAAGGTGGACTGTGAGTTGCCATGAATACAAATGAAAATATTCCCCTTTCCCTTAATTTCCCAATCGAGAAGGATGAGTGCCTCTTTTCATTTGTACGAGTTCAAAGAGGGTAACAAACACTCGTTATAGCTCAATTGATGATGAGTCCATTCCCATATGTTTTACGAACCTGAAAAAGGAGAGGTTCATTTCCAGCGAGGGTCTTTCATCGTTTGATTTTATGAGTCCGATGAAAGTGAACTCAATATCATTCATGTTTAGATATTCTGAATGAAGACAGAAGGAGACTCCAAAAGGTTTGCTATCACCCAATAATTTTCCTAGGGTTGTGGTAGGAGATCTCTAGGGTAACCATTTCAAACCAGTATTTAGACTGAATTCTAGGCTATACAGTTAGAGAGGGCTCTCTCTTTGTCATAAGAACATTCACATACACATATGGCTTTAATACAGCATTCATACGGCTATATATCTGGTTAGAACAGGATATTTTTTATTTTAAAGATGGTAAGGCAGATAAACACGAAGTACCATTGGGAAATGGAGTCACAGCCTGAATCATTCTAGGGTTTTGCAACGATAATGAGTGGTGATTTTCCCTTGTAATCTGAGACAAAATGGGTGTCACATTTAGTCAAATATCTTCAAGTGGTGGTAGGAAAAAGGATAAAGAGCCTAATGAGGCAAGATGCACCTATCTATGGATGAATCTCTCATACCACCTTTGGCAGAAGCAGCAATAAAGGCTAATAAATGAAACAGAGCACCTAATAGAGGGTGAATTTTGTACCAGTCATCATGAACACATCACAAATGAAATATATGATGCAAGGAGCACTTAATAAAAAAAATTCCTCACATACAACTTGAAAGCATCAACAGAAAATTACACAAATGGAAATGACGCAAACAGGAAACACAAACTGAACATGGAACACCATGATGAATCTCGGAAACTCAAGAGAATTTTCTCATTAATACTTCCAAGAAATTTTTACAAAGATGCAATCCAAGCACAAAAGGCTTCTGAATTAAAGTTCCAACCCTTTCTTCCTCTATTGAGGTTACATTTATAGTGTCATGGACTCCCGAGACCAACCTCGAAACAGAGAAAAATTCAGTTACAAAAATTGGGAATCAATCCCAAATCATCGTTGAAAATCTTAACAGCTTTGAGGTGGCACATTCGCCATGATTTATACATAAAATAAGAAATATGGAATGACGTGCATGCTTGATTAAAAATGGTGATGCGGTGTCTAGGACGCAAGATCGCTTAATAAAAAACGATGTTTGAGAGAGCCTCGAACGGTTTCAGGATGACTCATCCTAGTTTGTTTCTTTTCTGTAGGGGTGGAGTAGCCCTTCTTTCCTCTTTTGAATAAAAAACCATTCTCAGCCTACCATTCTCTCCCAGATGAAATCTGCACCATTGATTCTATCTGCGCTTTACCTCCATTCTGCATATGAACTTATCTTCTTCCTCTTCACACCTTTGTCTTGCGAAATCATTTATGGCCATAGATCTAAATCTTCAATAATACTTACCCGTCGAACAATGCACTCCCACATGATTTCACAATCCGACCTCCAAATAAACTTCTTGCTTATGTCCATTGCAGAATAAATTTGATCCATAGATCAAAAGTGTGCCACGATCTTCGTCGTTCAAAGTGTGGGGTCTACAATATTTCGGAACCCCAAATTATTTTATCTCTCGTGCATGTCTCGGTTGTGAAATCCACATCGACCATAGATCTGGACTGCTCAAGATCATGGTCATCGGAATAAGCAGGTCCTACAAGATTTCACAACCCCGAACTATTTTATCTCCTATGTGTGTTTTGGGTGCAAAATCCACATCAACCCTAGATATGCATCATCGTTATATCTCAACCCTTGAAATATGTTGCTCATATTGGATTTCACAAAGATGGAGATTTTGTATGTCCATGCATGTAGGATCAGTAGAATCGCTCTCTGTCGTTGATTAATTCTCGATTAGATCTCCTTCGTTAGAACATGCAACCCCTTTAAGCAATTCCACAAATTGGAAAATTTAATTTCCACGAGCATGTTAGATTAGCGGAATTCACCTCCGTCATTGATCTAAAATACCAATAGTCTTGACCATTGAAACATGTAGGCCTTTAAGTGATTCCATAAATATGAAAATTTATTTCGTCTATACAACTTAGATCAACGGAATGAATTTCCACCATTGATCTTATTTGACCCTTGATCACCATCGTTGAAATGTGTGGGCTCCCAGCTATTTCGCGGATTTGAGAATTTTATTCCTCCTTGCATGTCAAAACAGTGGAAATTTTTAGGACCGTAGATCTCTATTCATATGTTCATCCAATGGTCGATTTCTTCCAGCAAGTTAACCTGTCTCCATCCTTACCAAAATTCCTCAAGCATGTACATCTTACCTTGGCGGAATTATAATCATCCATTGATCTTCTCCGCTCATGCATTTAAACCCTTCATTCTTGTCACTATATAACCTCACTTTCTTAATCCCCACATTTGCAAGGTTCGAATCTATAATCTTCAATTAATTTGAATTTCCAACTTAGGAATGGTCCTTCAAATTACCTACAGAACCTCATTAACCTCCTTTTAAGTCCTATGACAAGGAATTTCTAGGCCTCATTCTTCCTTTCACTGGCTTAATCCCTTGCCAACTATTTATCCCAAAATAATGATAACACGTTTGTAAACATCTTCAAGATCTAGCACAGGTGCTATCCTCCCTTTGAAGTAGAAAAGAACTCCGTAGACCAAATGCATGATCCATTGGGCTGGTCCCAAGCTTTCCTGAAAACCTCAAAATTTATTCTGGTGCCTGTAACGTCAAATTTGCTTGAAAAGAAAAACCAAATGACAGCTCCTCTTGGGGACCTTACTTCCTTCACCTCGGGCTTTAAGTCTATTAGAGAGTTGTCCACACATGTAACGTTAAAAATAAACTGTATATACAATGACATGGAACTGAACTTACTTTACAGAAAATAGTACTTGAGGAGCCTCCCATTTATAGGAGCTCCAGATACTAGACCACCCTCCATCTCTTCCAATATGTATGCATTATTTCCTCTGAAAGATGAAATATTGTAAGGGCCCTTCCACAGGTTATCAAATTTATCATGCTTCCCTTTCTCTTCATGTGGTGCATCCCACAACAAAACTACATCCCCCATATGGAAATCATTAGGCTTCGTCCTCCTATTAAATATCTCTTTCATTTTCTCCTGAAATTTTTGAGTTCTATCAAACAGTTGCTCCCTTTGCTGTTGTAGTTCAATCAATTGATACATCCTCCTCTGATTTGGACGGGTTTCATTTTCCTCTTCCTGTAGCAAATTCATCATTGGAAAGCTCAGGGAACTAGGAAAAATTACCTCATAACCATAAACCAGTTGGAAAGGTGAGGTGCCAATGGACTTCTTTACACTTATTATGTTAACCCACAAAACATGAGTCGATTTTGTGTGCCGGGCCTTCTTGTTGTCCTACAACAGCTTTTTGATGATCCTCATGAGGCTTTTATTTGAATATTATTCCATCCCATTTCCCTGTGGATAGTAGGGTGTGGAATGTCCCAACTATATGTGATATTTGAAGAAAAATTCCACCATCTTCTTTGACTTGAATGCAAAAGCATTGTCGGTGATTATCTTCCTAGCAACCCCAAATATCGACAGGATATGCTCCTCCAGAAATTGCATAATCATTGTCTCGATGGCTTGTCTTGTGGGGATAGATTCGATCCATTTAGTGAAATAGTCAGTGGTAGTGAGGATCCACCTGTGCTGTCATGAGGAAGATGGGTTTATTTCCAATAAAATCTATCCCCCATTGCCAGAAGGGGGATTCAACCTGTATGGGTTTAAAAGGAAATGGAAACATCTTCCTTCTTCCCTCAAAAATCTGACACTTATGGCAGGCAACCACCTCCTTGTGGGTGTCAAAAAATATAGTAGGCCAATAAAATCATGCCCTCGTGATCTTGTTCATAGCGGCCTTCCAATACTGATGAACTCCACATTCTTCTGCATGGAATTCTTCAATGAGCTTCTTTTCCTCTTGCTCATTTACACAGTTCAGTGGCACCCCTCCTGGTTCTTTCCAATATAATTTTCCATTTACAATGCAAAAATTTGATGCTTTTTGCTTGAGAAATATGGCCCTTGTTCTGTCCATGCCCTGTGAGCTTGCAGATGATGTAACACGAAGATGATGTCAGTGTACCATGGGGATGACAGTAAATGCTCAGCTACTGGGGAATCTGGCTATCCCTTAGGATTTTTCTCTTCTACTAACAATTCAACAATCATGTGTAGGCTAAGAGCATCGTAGTTAGATTGTGCCAAGATCTTGGCTAGTTCATGGACTTTAATTAGTTTTGTGGGATTGATATCAAAGTCATATTCAAGAAGTATTGCTACCCATTTTCCCCTTATACCCTCAGGATATGGTTGGGTTAGGATATCCTTCATAGCACTAGTGGGAACATGGGAACTAATGTGAGAATGCAAGATGTACACTTGGAACTCTTTTAAGGCCTGCACCAGAGCATAATCCTTCTTATCTAGGATGTTGTATTTCAGAGGAGCATCTCTCAGGTTTTTTCTATTAAAAGAAATGGGTTTCTCGGGTCCCTCGTGATTATTCTATATCAATACCCCTGTCACTATGTACTCTGAGGAAAATGAAAATATGAGGAAATCTTTAAAAAAATCAGGGCTTGCAAGTATAGGTGCTTCATAGATAACCTTATCGATATCCTCAAAGGATTGTTTTTCTTCAAGTGTCCACTTAATCTCTTTATCCTTTCCCAACTTGTTGATTATATATCTCACTATTTCGGCAAAGGTAGCAATGAATCTTCTCAAAAAATTTACCTTCCCCATAAAGGATTGAACCTCAACTTTATTCTGAGGGAGCTCAATTTTGCTAATCACCTCAACCCTCTTTGGATATATCTTGATGCCTTCCTGAGAAATTATGTGCCCCAGTAGCTTCCCTTCCTTCATGGCAAAGAATGACTTCTTTGGATTCAAAGTGTTGATGTATTTGTAACTTTGGAATGTATTCAGTCGTATATATTATGTATTGTACCCCGATGTTTATTCCGGGAAGTGTTTGTAATGTATTTGAGTCATGTCATGCCCTGATGTTCCTATCGGGAGATTCAATAATGTAAACAAGTCATGTAAAGTCATTGTGGGTAACCCTCCTATTATCAAGGGTTAAAGTCCCCACAATTGTGGGGCACTAGGGTTATTAGACTCTCTTAGAGAAGTCGGCCCTAGGTGAGTTAATGTAAGTCGGGTCATTAGTACCCCAGTTGTGGTTACTCGAGCCTACATAACAGAGTTAAAGGCTATGAACGAAAGAATATAAATAGAGAGTGAGACTCTCTATTTATTACCGACACACACACTCACTCACTGGGGCGCATGAGTGAGAGAGAAGAAGCTGGGATCAGAGAGAGAGACTACTGTTGTCGGGAGTTCATATTTATGTTTTTAGGTTTTACTTTTGGTGTCGATTCTATCTCTGAGGAATTTGCAGGGTTTTCTTCTTTATGGTTTCCCCGAGGAAAATCTTTGTGTCTATTGTCTCTTGTGTTTGATTGTTGTGCTTGTTATTCTCTCAGTTAAAGATCCTAATATAATGTCAGCTTGAATGATAAAAATATAACATGGTATCAAAGCTAACCTGAGAAGAAGACAATGTACAGCTGTAGAAGCTAAGGCTTCTTAATTTTTGGGTCTCTCTCCACAATCCATCAACAAAAGTATGCTAGAATGACTCTCCATTGAAGGGCGCATCTTTCTGTCGAAGCGGAATTCGATTCCGAGCATTTTCAGTTTTTGGTGCGGGAAATTAGGTCTTTTTACAGAAGAAGAATTCTTGAGTGAGCCCAGCATAGGATTTCTCTCCTCATCAAAATTGAAGTTTAGAGACTTGGGTCGAGATTTTTGGTTGGGTATAACTCCAGGAAAGTCAAACCCTAGTTTGACCCCGGGCTGGAAAAACCCTAAATACTAAAACTAATAAGTTTTGGCACATTCGTTGTATCAAGGGATTTCAGAAGTGTCAGGGGTCAAAACTTTTAGAGGTCGAAGATAAACTCCTGATGTACAATGTATCCAAGTTTCAGCCTCATGTTCTCTATATTCTAGTAGATATGATTCCTCCAAGTTAGGGTTCCAGGCTCTTCTAGGATTCATCCCTAAACATGACACCTAGGGAGAATTGCTATATCTCGGGCTACGAAGGTACAAATGCAATTTATAAAGATTTTCTAGAAAGGAAATGGATAGTAATTTATGTGGTATAATTTTTAGACCCTGAAGATGAAACAATGAGACGTGGTAGTCCGTACAACTTCGCTATTTAGAACAATCCTGAAACAAGTCACCTTGGGAAACCCCTCATAATACCAATTGGTGAAACCAATTCTGATGAAACCTATGGTGTTGGAACAGGGATAGGCAATTCTACCTCAGTACAAATTTTTAGAGATAGAGGAGAAGTAATTGCGGAGATACCTCAGAAACAGTATCAGGAATTTCTGCATAAGAAATTGGAAAACTAGGGCTTCCTGTCCCGAGAGCTTTCGTCCACTGTTTTCAGAAAATGAGTACATTGGATAGCTCGCCTTGAAGAGATCTATCTTTATATCCAATCAGATCTAAAATATTCCAAGTTTTGAAAATTAGGGTTTCTCTGACAAACCCTAGATCAACCAACTCCGAAGCCAGGACAGACACCTCAAATCAGTAAGATCTAATCTTTTGCTATTTTCATTTGAGGTTCTCATTTCAAAGTGATCTATCATATCAGCTTGGTGAAGTTAAAAAATTCCAAGCATGGAAGTATATGATCTCTCTCAAGAAAATGAATTGGGCACCTACATAAGTAGAGAGGTTCTAGAGTCCAGAGGGAGATGAGGTTAAAAGCCTTACACCAGAAGAACTTGGTCAAGGCCAAGAAGATCATTGCTGATTCAATCACGAATCACCTTATACCACAAGTGTCTTCCATAAAGACCCTGAAAGAGATGTTTGATTCCTTGACCAAGCTATTTGAAGGGAAGAACATAAATCAGAATATGACTTTGAGAAAACAGTTGAAGAATGTGAAGATCCAGAATGCAGAGACCATACAATCATACTTTACGAGGGTCTCTCAAATCAAACAACAACTTGTAGCAGTAGAAGAAAAAGTGGAGAATGCAGAAGTGGTGATAGCCACCTTAAATGGCCTCCCAGGATCATGGGATTCATTCATGCAAGGAATGTGTGCCAGAAGGAAGTGATTACTTTCAGCATACTCTGGGAAGAAGAAGAAGCTCAACTCATGATAATAGAAGAGAAGATGGGAGCAACTAAAGATCAAGCTCTCACCATCCAAAGAAGATCCCTCAAGCGATGAGGAATACAAAGGACTCAACTCTTGAAGAAACTCTTATCCATCTTAGCATTTGGATAAGAAATGATGAATGAAGAATATGATGAAGCGGAAGGCTCAAGAAGGAGTCTACCGACGAAACAAATAAAGATAAGTATTCAATTTTCATTTCATGATATTGTCTTGTTATGCATTTGTTTATATCCAGTTGATGTATTATGCATGGTAGAATGTTTGCATTAATGGAAGTATACTACTAATACACATGTGATGGGTAAGTAGCTCATGGTGCTATACAACTCTCCATTGCTACTTATCTAGAATGAAACCTCTTTGATGACATATTGGATTAGTGGACAATCTCAATGTTGTCCTGGTAGAGATGGAAGGCATCTAGAAAGTTTCTGTGAGATATGGATGATTGTTGTATTGGCTAAAATAGTTGCATAATCATATATCTTGATGCAAAATAATTTTTCATTATGAATATGCCTTATGAAATTTTTCTAACCATACAGCTAATGCATTTGAGTTGTAGGAAAGATTGTGTACAATCACCTACATTAAAAGAAGATGAGACTTGTTCCAAATAACAAGTGACGACAGATAAAGAATAATATGACAAATGCAATGACATCATTGATGCAGAACCTTCCAGCTATGAAGAAGTAGCCAAGAAGAAAGGGAAGACTAGTTCAAGAAGAATGATGTCTAGATACATGAAGGGAAGTTCGTAGTTCCATCATGCAGTAGATGGAAACATTGTGCGATACAAGGCAGGATTCGTAGCATGAGGCTTCTCATGAAAAATAAGGCATAGACTATGAAGAGACATTTGCAGTGAGTGGGACTTGAGACACATGACAGGTAGAATCATGTGTGCAAATGAAAGAAGGCCTTGTACGAGCTCAAAAGACACCCATGGGATAACACGTACACGAGGAGCTTGATGAAGATCTGAACCTTTGCTACAAGGTTGAAGACTAAAGTCTATAGAGGATGACAAGCTCACAGATGGGTGCGAGAAGAACTTTTGAAAAATTTCAAGATAGAGGGTCTTGGTATCTAGTGATCCTAGATGGATACATAGAATATTAGTAGCAGAGGAAGCTACTTGTCACTCTGGTATAGAATGTTTCAGTGCATAAAGTACGAAATACAGAGGGAGAATGATGCTCCGATTCAGAGGGAGTGAATACAGAAGATCCTGAGGTTTGACATGGTACAAAAGGATGGACAGCTTATTGATGATTCTAGGCTTTACTGAGAGTAAAGTGGATTCCAACCTTTTATTCAAGGTTGAAGGTGGAATACCAGTGATGCTCCTGTTATATGTCAATGAATTGTTCCTGACAGAAAAGAGGAACTCATTAAAGTTGCAATAAGGAAGCTTGCTACTGAGTTCGAGATGAAGGACTTGGATATGATGCACTATTTTCTAGGCATGGAGGTGTGGCAGAATGCGAATGGAATTTCCCTAGGACAAGGGAAGTACGCGGTAGAGATCCTGAAGAGATTCAGGATGATGGATTGCAAGGCCATGACCACACCTATGGCATCGAACCTGAAGCTATTGGGTGATGCTTCATCAGAAGCGGTTGATGCTACGATGTATCGTCAGATGATTGGGTCCTTGATGTACCTGATGAATATGAGACTAGATATTTCCTTTGTTGTGAACACCTTGAGCTAGTTCCTGACAGATCCAAGACATGTTCACTTGATTGCTGCAAAGCATATTATGAGGTACCTGAGGGGTACAGTTGATTATGGGATCAAGTATGAGGTGAATCAGAAGATTAACCTAGAGGGTTATGTTGATTCAGATTGGGCAGGTAGTGCCATCAATAGGAAGAGCACTTCAAGGTGTTGCTTCAGTATGGGATCAGGTGTGATCTCTTGGTTTAGCAGGAAATAGTCTTGTGTGGCACTTATTACAGCTGAAGCAGAGTATGTCGCATCTTGTTCAGTTAGTTGTGAGACAGTATGGCTGAGGAAGCTACTATCTAATTTATTTGATCTCCAATTGGATGTTACTTGTATATATTGTGACAACTAGAGTTGTGTGAAGTTGTCAGAGAACTCGGTGTTCCATGACAAGTCGAAGCATATCGAGATCAAATATCACTATATCAGGAATATGGTGCAGAGAGGAGCAGTGAAGCTCCAGTATGTTGCAACGGACAAACAAATAGCTGATGTGTTGACTAATCCATTGGCCAAAGTGAAGTTTGAGTACTTCAGGGAGAAGCTTGGTGTTCTCCAGATTGAGGTTCCCTCCAAGGGGAAGCGATGAGTCCATGAGCCGTTCTGTCATGGTGAGAGGATTGGTTCCTTCCATGGTCAGATGTAAGGGATGAGCCATTCTATCATGGTGAGAGGATTGGTTCCTTCCATGGTTAAATGTGAGTATTGAGCCATTCTGATGTGATTGAGGGATGTGTTCCCACATGATCATATATAAGCGCTAAATGCCATTCTCTGAATGGAGGTACCTGGTCAGTTACCAGGAATACTCAGCCTAGAGTTGAGGTCCATTCTGATATGACTGTGGGATGTGTTCTCACATGATCATATATAAGTGCAGGGACATTCTGATGTGATTGAGGGATGTGTTCCCACATGATCAGATATAAGCATTGAAGGCCATTCTCTGGGAGAGTGGAGGAACCTGGTCAGTTACCAGGAATCCTCAGCCTGGGGCTGAGAGCCATTCTGATGTGACTATGGGATTGGTTCCCACATGATCAGATGTAAGTGCAGATCCTTTCCACATATGATAGTAGGTGTGTCCTATCATGCTGGTGGATGTGAGTGTTGTGCCTTTTCACAGATGGTAGTAGGTGTGTACTACCATGCTGGTGATTGTAAGTGATGTTCCTTTTCACAGATGGTAGTTGATCCGTAGGACCTCAACTTTAGTGCATTAAAAGTTTGTTGTAAAAGAATGCGTGCAACAGGTTACTTAAAGGAACAGCATTAACAGAAATTAAATGCTCAGAACAGAAATGAAAAGCACAACACTAATAGACAGATACAAGGAAGAAAACACATAAACAGAGTCACAACAGAAGTTGATAACGGAGTTCACCCCCTCCACTAGGCTACGTATCCGGGTCCCTCTCCAATGGGTACCGATCCAATTAATGGCTTTAAAAGGTACAAAATGGTTCTAGCATCAACTTCAGCAACTGTAAAATAGAATGTTGGACAGAAATTCTTCAAGACTCCTCTCTGTGGAATTACAATTTGGTATTCAAAAGATAAAGACCCAAAATGTAACAGAGAATACAGTTGACTCTTAATACAAACAACAATCTGGAAACTATAGCGAAATTCTCCAAACTTATATAACATAGAAACAATGTACTGCGCTCTCCACGAACTGTGTCCCCCTCTGTGTGCCAGCTTCCTTTATTTAAGCCTCATAAGTAACGGATTTTCCTTCTACAGCTGTTACCAAGGAGACAAAACGTAAAAGAAATGCGACTGTTCACATCCCCTGCCAAATGCCCACTCGTCATCATAACAGGTTGTTCATCTCCTTAACTGAACCAAAGAACCAAAATAAAATGTTACCAATGCATCGGTTCCATTCCATGAGACGTTGCATCCCAACTGTGTACCAACTGCAAAAACCATGATGGAAAATCCCCGCGTGAACGCATGCTGAGTATTTGAATCGAAAGTTTTAGTTATCCGGGCTTCCGCCATTGCAGAAGAGTGATACGCAATGGGCTCTGATATTTTTCCTCCGATGATCTCTGTCTCAATCGGCTGTCGGCTGGTTTTCGATTCGAAAGTCATGTTACTTTAGTCTCCGCAGGTGCGGACGGTCAGATAGTAAAGTCTCCTGATTCAACTTTTCAAACCGTAAGTCTTGGGCTTCCGCTGTTGCGGCTGCCAGAAGCATTATCCTTTATCTATCCACCATTACGGCTCCCGAATCGCTCCGACTTCCGATATGTTCGACGTCCGTTAAGCTTCCACCGTTGCGGAAGGGAAATGCTTTCGGCCTCCGACATTGCGGACTAGGAAAGGCTTGCAAGCCCCACCATTGCGGAAGGGAGAAAGACTTCCGAATTTCGATGTTACGGACAGAGAAAGGCTTGCGAGCCCCACAGTTGCGAAAGGGAAAAGGCTTCTGAGCCCCGCCATTGCGGAAGAAAAGGCTCTTCTGTCCTCTGATCTGCACGGCTTCTTGGTGTATCCACCGTCCGATTTCCTTCACGCGCGGTTTCTATGAACCATGTACCATATTGGATCATTAAGGAGGAATAATCCACCAGATCAATCCTCCCCATTGGAGAGATTTTGGACCACCAAAATCCTGAATTATTCTGCAAGTAAGTGAGGGTGCATCTCCCTCACTTTACAAATATCCATCCATCTTGCTTTGCTAGGATGCATTCTTTTCAGCCCCACTCGAAGGTACTCAGCATTCCCCTTTCGTGAATTCCTTACATTCCTGTCAAGAATAACATCATCCTGCAACTCTCTCATATATTCAGGTGCCAAATCATCTATTGAAGGAATCTGTATGTTAATTTCCTCATCCATGATCATAGGAGGCTCATACAATTTAAGATTCTCAACATTGATAACTGAATAAATTTGCATGTATGGAGGTAAATTCAAGCGAAAAGCATTAGTACCAATCTTTTTCAAGATATCAAAAGGACCATACCTGATAGGTTTAAGCTTTTTACCTTCACCTTCCATCCTTTCTTTGGTGATATGTAACCAAACTCTGTCACCTGAAATTGATGATCAATTCGATGCTTGTCATGCCTGGCTTTGTACTTTGCTTAGCTCTTCTCCAACTGTTCTTGAACTGCCTGTTGCACTGCTTGGATTCTCTGAATGAACTTTAAAGCTTTATCTGCATCATGATGTCCATCCACTGCATCTTTTCCAAAAGAGAAGTCCATCGGTGTTTTTGGCAGATAACCAAAACAAGTTTCAAAAGGAGATCTTTTCATGGAAGAATGAACTGCATGATTGTAAGCATGCTGTATATATTGCAGCTACCCATCCCAAAGTTTAGGATGTTTACTAAAATATCCCATGAGCAGCTGAACCACTGTTCTGTTCACTACCTCTATTTTCGCATCGGTCTATGGATGAAAAGCTGTACTTTTCTTCAGTTTAGTGTCCATAAGCTCCCATAAAATTGACCAGAATTTTCCCAAGAACCAAGAATCCCGATCAAATACAATAGACGTGGGTAGCCCGAAATGTACCCAAACATTTTGAAAGAATAAAAGAGCTGTTTGTTCAGCAATGATCTGCTTGTTACATGGCATTAAGATACACATTTTGCTGAACCTATCCACAACAACATATAGGTAATCATGCCTTTTTTTAGACATAGGTAGTCCCCCTACAAATTCCATAGAAATACTTTCCCAAGGACAAGAAGAAACTGGAAGAGGAGTGTACAGACCCAATTTCCTATTGCTAGGCTTACTTGTTGCACACATAACACAACCTCTTATATATTTAGCTACAGTTTCTTGCATTTGAGGCCAATAACAATGATTCTGCAATACAGACAACGTTTTACTTACACCAAAATGTCCTGCAATCAATGAACTATGTGCTTCTTGAATCACATGCGCTCTTTCTTTCTCTGGAATACAGAGTTTACCGAGATGATACAAGAGCTGATTATGCACATAATAGTTCTCTTCATGTTTACCATGTATTAGTGATGCATATACTTCCTTAAAATCTTTATCTTCTGCATACTGTTCAATATAAATTTCATGTGTTAATGAACTGTTCTGAAGAATGATTGAAGCATTTGTAGGTGGCCTTGATAACATGTCTGCTACTTTATTATGAATTCCCTTTTTGTACTTACTTACGAGATGAAACTGTTGTAAGAACCCCATCCATATTAAATGCCTACTTTGTTGTATTTTAGTTTGAGATTGTAAATATTGAAGTGGCTGATGATCAGTATGTATGACTGTCTCTTTTCCCATGATATAATGTTTCCACTTCTTCAAACTCTGTACTAAAGCATACAATTCTTTTTCATAGGTCGGATAGTTACTTACCGCAGTAGAGAATGTTTTTTAATGGTAACAGACTGGCTTCCTTCCTTGCATCAAAACTGCTCCCATGGCAAACCCACTAGCATCGGTTTCGATCTCAAATGGCTACTGCAAATCTGGCAATGTCAGAACTGGTGCTGTGCTAATATTTTCCTTCAAAGTATCGAAGGCCCTCTGATGCTTGCCTCCCCACTGGAAAATTTCTTTAATGCTTGTCAATGCATGCAAAGGCGCAGTAATGGAGGAAAACCCAGAAATGAATTTCCTCCAATACTGAACCGCACCCAAAAAACTTCTGATCTCAGTAATGGTGTTAGGCCGTGGCTAGTTTATAATGACAGCAACCTTGGCTCAGTCCACTCGTAGGTGGCCTCCACCAATAATATGGCATAGATATACTAAAGAAGTTTTATCAAATTCACATTTAGACATTTTTATATAAAGCTTTTCCTTTCGTAGTACATCTAAAATTTTCTTCACATGTACAACATGCTCTTCCCAAGTTTTGCTAAACACAAGGATATCATCTAGATATACAATTACAAAATCATCAATGAATGAACGAAAGACATCATTCATGACCCGCATAAAAGTAGCAGGTGCGTTACACAGCCCAAAAGGCATCACAAGCCATTCATACAAACCCTGTTTCGTTTTAAAAGTTGTTTTCCAAGCATCATGCTCAGCAACACGTATTTGATGATACCCACTACGCAGATCCAATTTTGTAAAGTAAGTTGCATGTTTCAACTGATCAAGCATATCATCAATACGAGGAAGAGGATACATGTTTTTAATGGTGATTTTGTTAAGGGCCCTGTAATCGATACACATCCTCCACGACCCATCCTTCTTTGGAACCAAGACTATGGGAGAGCCACAAGGAGAAGTGTTGGGCTAGATGACCCCCTTCTCAATCAGCTCCTGAACCTGCTTCTTGATCTCTTCATTCTGCATTACAGACATCCGGTACATGGCTATGTTCGGGAGTGGCACATCCTGCTGCAAATGTATCTCATGTTGAATCTCTCTCTTCGGTGGTAACCCCTTCTGATCTTGAAACAAATAATCATACTCAAAAATGATGTCAATCAGTTAAGATTTATGCTTAGGGTCACATTCTTCAAAATATTTAGAGACTTCATCATTTTTCATCTTAACCATCATCAACACAAAGTTCTTACTAACATTTACCAACCTCTTCATTTATCCTGCAGAGACTATTGCTAGATTAGTTTTTATCTTATGTGCTCGTACAATATATTCCATACCTTCTTTAAAAAGATGATACTTATTCTGCTCTCTATAAAATACTGCTTTCCGGTCATACAAATATGGACTCCCAAGTACAATTCCACAAATGTCAAGTGGCACTACATCTAGTTCTACCTCATCCCTAAACTTTTCAGTAATTGCAAATTTTAATACACATTTCCTTGTAACTTGCAATCATGTATCATTAGTAACCCAACCTAGAGGATAGGGCTTTTCATGAGGCACAGTAACTAAATGCAATTTCTTAACCACTTCTTCTGATATCAGATTTACTTGTGAACCACTATCAAACAATGTATCAATCTTTGTGTGATTTGCAATGACACGAACATGAAACAGTGCACTTCTATCTTTATCATTTTGCTTAGAAGTAGATGGCAGACTTGTACTTGCACTAGAACTTGATTTTGCATCAATGGAAAGTGAGATACTTTTATCCTTACCTTGGATTCCGACAGTGGTAACCTTTGTTTCATCACCTGAGTCGGATCCCAAGTCTTGAATAGCTGTTGCAGTAGCTTTTTCTTTTCCTTTGTCTTTGTTTCCTCCGTACTTCTTTGGGCTTAACTCCGGATGAAGTTTCCAACACTTGGAGACATCATGTCCCTTCTGACAATGCGAACATGTAGGCTTTTCACCCTCTTCTTTTTCCCCTTATCTTTACCTTTCGATTTGCTGTCAAATTTAAATGACTTCTTCACAAAAGTATCATTAGCATGCTTACCCCTGGCTTCTAAATGGGTAGCTTGAACACATACATCATCCAAATTACTGGGATTAAACATCAACAAAGTATGTTTCAAATAAGAATGCATGGCACCAATGTACTTAAGAAGAGTTTCCTGTGTATCTAATGAAACATTCAATGCAATAGCCCTCTTTCTGAATTCATGAGTATAATCTTGAATGCTTTGTCCTTTAGCTTGTCTAAAAATTTGCCAATTCATGGTTAATTGCTGCATGTGACCTAAAGGATAAAATTGCTTCCTCAATACTTCAATGAATTCATTCCAAACTGAAATAATTTTACCATTCTTTCGAAGATCTTGCTGAATCTTGCTCTCCCACCAAGTAAGAGCCATTCCGCTCATTCTCAAAGTGGCCAATTGGATTCTGGAAGGGTCATCATTAATGCCCTGCACCCTGCAATATACTTCAAGATACTTGATCCAATTGTCTAATTTTTCAGCATCCACGTCTCCATTATAAATAGGTAATTCAAATTTTACATCCAATTTGAAATAAGGCATATTAGGACTTGCATTATGAGAAGAAGAAAAAGTCGGTTTAGTATCAGGAGGATCACCATCACCTCCTACTCCTTTACCCTTTTCTTCTGGCTTCACTTCTGCATCTCTGGATGAAGATCCTTCTTCTTTCTTCTTCCTTTCTGCTCGCTCATCAAGTAGAATTTCCATCATGGATTTCATGCTCATAAAATCCTCTAGAAACGCAGTTTCAGAAATGACAGGTTTTTCCCGTTCGGTATGTCCTTCTTCTTCCCCTCATGGAGAAGACATGGTTCTTGAGAATGTTCTCCAGGAGCCAATCTCAGGATCTCCTTCAACTAATTCTCCTTCACCAAGCTTTAACCTGGACCTGGTAAGCATTCACAAACTTGCACAACAGTCAACCAGCTCTGATACCAAATATGATCAGTAGGGCCTCAACTTTAGTGCATTAAAAGTTTGTTGTAAAAGAATGTGTGCAACAGGTTACTTAAAGGAACAACATTAACATAAATTAAATGCTCAAAACAGAAATGAAAACCACAACACTGATAGACAGATACAAGGAAGAAAACACAGAAACAGAGTCACAACAGAAGTTGATAACGGAGTACACCCCCTCCACTGGGCTACGTCTCCGGGTCCCTCTCCAATGGGTACCGATCCAATTAATGGCTTTAAAAGGTACAAAATGGTTCTGGCATCAACTTCAGCAACTGTAAAACAGAATGCTGGACAGAAAGTCTTCAAGACTCCTCTCTGTGGAATTACAATCTGGTATTCAAAAGATAAAGACCCAAAATGTAACAGAGAATACAGTCGAATCTTAATACAAACAGCAATCTGGAAACTACAGCGAAATTCTCCAAACTTCTATAACATAGAAACAATGTACTGCGCTCTCCATGAACTGTGTCCCCCTCTATGCGCCAGCTTCCTTTATTTAAGCCTCATAAGTAACGGATTTGCCTTCTATAGTTGTTACCAAGGAGACAAAACGTAAAAGAAATGCGACTGTTCACATCCCATGCCAAATGCCCACTCATCATCATAACAGGCTATTCATCTCCTTAACTGAACCAAAGAACCAAAAGAAAACCTTACCAATGCGTCGGTTCCATTCCCTGAGACGTTGCATCCCAACTGTGTACCAACTGCAAAAACCATGATGGAAAATCCCCACACGAACGCATGCTGAGTATTTGAATCGGAAGTTTTAGTTATCCAGGCTTCCACCGTTGCGGAAGAGTGATACGCAACGAGCTCCGATATTTTTCCTCTGATGATCTCTGTCTCAATCGGCTGTCGGCTAGTTTTCGAGTCAGAAGTCATGTTACTTTGGTCTCCGCAGTTGCGGGCGGTCAGACGGTAAAGTCTCTTGATTTGAATTTTCAAACCGTAAGTCTTGGGCTTCCGCCGTTGCGGATGCCGGAATCATTCTCCTTTATCTATCCACTGTTGCAGCTCCCGAATCGCTCCAACTTCCGATCCGTCCGACGTCCATTAAGCTTCCATTGTTGCAGAAGGGAAATGCTTCCGACCTCCGACGTTGCGGACGAGGAAAGGATTGTGAGCCCTGCTGTTGCGGAAGGGAGAAAGACTTTTGACTTCTGATGTTGCAGACGGAGAAAGGCTTGAGAGCCCCACAGTTGCGGAAGGGAAAAGGCTTCCAAGCCCCGCCGTTGCAGAAGAAAAGGCTCTTCTGTCCTCCGATCTGCGCGACTTCTTGGTGTATCCGCTGTCCGATTTCCTTCACGTGCGGCTTCTATGAACCATGTACCATATTGGATCGTTAAGGAGGAATAATCCACTGGATAAGTAGTAGGTGTGTCCTACCATGCTGATGATTGTAAGTGTTGTGCCTTTCCACATATGATAGTAGGTGTTTCCTATCATGCTGGTGGTTTTAAGTGTTGAGCCTTTCCACAGATGATAGTAGGTGTGTCCTATCATGTTGGTGGTTGTGAGTGCTGTGCCTTTTCACAGATGATAGTAGGTGTGTCCTATCATGCTGGTGAATGTAAGTGTTGGGCCTTTCTGACATGGTTCTTGGATGTGTTCCTCCCATGGTCAGATGTGAGTGTTGGGCATGACTTTTTAACATGGTGTTGGATGTGTTCCTCTCATGGTTAGATGTAAGTGTTGGGTGGCCATTCTGACTTAGGGTCAGATATAAGCGCTGAAGAAGACATACATGGAGGCTAGGACTACAACCCACATGAAAAAGGGCTAGCTCTGTAGAAATTCCTATGATGACAAGAATCAAGAGATAGAACCTGTGATGATGACCCAATGATGATCCAGATCCAATGATGATGATCTAGCAGTGATGATCCAGATCCAACAGTGATGATCCGGATCGAGTGATGATCCAGATCCAGATGAAGATGACTTGAAGATGAATATGACTTAAAGATGAAGATGACGAGAACTCAATGATGATCCAGATGATACAGAGAAGAAGACTTGTGCTGATAAATTGTATCGAGAGAATACCTTCCTAGTTAAGAGGGAGCGTTGATGTATTTGTAACTTCGGAATGTATTCACTCGTATATCTTATGTATTGTACCCCAATTTTTATTCTGGGAATTTTTTGTAATGTATTTGAGTCATGTCATGCACCAATGTTCCTATCGGGAGATTCAATAATGTAAACAAGTCATGTAAAGTCATTGTGGATAACCCTCCTATTGATCAAGGGTTAAAGTCCCCACAATTTTGGGGCACTAGGGTTATTAGACTCTCCTAGAGAAGTCGTCCCTAGGTGAGTTAATGTAAGTCGGGTCATTAGTACCCCAGTTGTGGTTACTCGAGCCTACATAACAGAGTTAAAGGTTATGCGAACGAAAGAATATAAATAGACAATGAGACTCTCTATTTATTACACAAACACTCACTCACTCACTAGGGCGCATGAGTGAGAGAGAAGAATCCGGGATCAAAGAGAGAGACTACTGTTGTCGGGAGATCATCTTTATGTTTTCGGGTTTTACTTTTGGTGATGATTCTATCTCTGAGGAAGTTGCAGAGTTTTATCCTTTACGGTTTCCCCAAGGAAAACTTTTTTTCTATGTCTCTTGTGTTTGATTGATGTGCTTGTTATTCTCTCAGTTAAATATCCTAATATAATGATAGCTTGAATGATAAAAATCTAAAACAGAGAGATGCTGAATTTTCTGCACTTTCTGAACATTCTCAGCAGGTGTGCAACGTGCTCCTCATCATACTATGAAAAGACAATGATGTCATCCAAATAGATTACCAAGATCTTATCCTTTTCATCTGCGAAAGCTATTTCCATGGCCCACTGGAATTTTTCCATACATTCATGAGTCCGGACGACATTTTCACATACATGAAAGTGCCCCAGGGTGTGGTGAAATATGTCTTCTCTTGGTCTTCTGGGTGCACTACTATTTGATTATAGCTTGAGAAGCCATCAAAGGTGGATATACTTTGGGAACCCACTACCCTCTGTAAAATATGGTCCATTTTAGGAAGGGGGTAATGATCCTTCAAAGAAACTCTATTCAAGTTCCTGAAGTCAATGCATATCCTTATCTCCCCGTTCTTCCTAACCGAGACTAGATTTTCCACCCAGGGTGAAAATCTTAGGGCCACAATGATTTTTGCCTCAAATAGCTTCTTAATCTCCTTTTCCACCAGGGGCAACAATTTGGGGTTCATCCCTCTCATCTTTTACTTGAAAGGCATCGAAATCCTTTTTTATTGGTATAGTGTGTTGGATTATGTTTATGTCATAAGCCTTGACATCACTATAGCTCCAAGCAAAAACATTTGAGTATTATTTCATCAATGATATGTATTTATGTTTAGCCTTAGGTGAGAGGGTTCTTGATATTTTGATGACCTTAGGATGATCTTTTGTCCCAATATTTACATCTTCCACGTCTTCACAACTTGTGACCAGTTGAGGTTCTTTAGTAACATCATTTGGATCAAAGAGTTTTTCTAAAGGGACTAAGGCTTTGGGTATAGAGTTACCTTTGAGCTGGAGGATTTCCTTGCCATGAATATTGTTTAGATACGTTTGTTGTCCTTCAGCCTCCTGCAAATTTGACTCACAAGCTTCCTCAATTTCGTCGCCATCAGCATATTCAATAGGAATAACCTCTTCATCTCATGGCATTTCTTTGGGAGCCGCAATCTATCTTTGCAAAGGTTCCTGAATGGGAGCAACCTTCTCTTGAAGCCCATTATATTCATCCCTCGTCAATCTATCGAACTTCCCAGTGAGAGTAAGGAACTTCTATATTTGTTTGTCATCTTCAAAGACTTTCCAACTCTTAACATTATCTGGGACAGAGGGCCTGTGCCTAAATTCAACCTCATATTTACCAGTTGGGTGCATGGGAACCTTGAAGACAGCACAAGAGGTGGCCAAATAATCAACTATAGAATTTTGTAATCTAGGAATCAAATTAAAATTGCATTCTTCGAAACATTCTATCATATCCTGTGAAAAAATCATGTTGCTTCTCATTCCGGGGTTCTTGGCCTGATACCCACCTGTCATTTGCTTAATTACCAGCTCAGAGTATCCATTTATCACTACCCTCCTAACTTGGAAGTCCTTTATGATATGGATCACCACATCATAGCCTCATATTCCACCTCATTGATCGTGCAGTCGAAGGAGAGCTTGTAGGAATAATTGATATATCTCTCTCCCAGGGATTTCACCCAAACTCTAGATCCTGCCCCTTCTCTGCATGCCGCCCCATCAAAACTTACATTCCACACTCCCTCCATCTCTTCCTCAGTAGGCACAAAGGCATCATTCTCTAGAATGAAACTATATTTTCCTCCTTCTGTGAAGAAAATAGTGGATCCCATTTCAGTGTCCAATGAATATATGGGGTGGTTGTGTGGCCTCTCAATTCTAGTTACCATGTATGCCAAATTTTTCTCTTTGAAAATCCTTCTCTATACCCCAAAGACAAGTATGGTGGCATAGGACATGTCCATTTGAAGAGCACCTTTGAATGTGGCTGCCTAATATCTTTACAACAACATTCCAAACTTCAGAGGGATGTCATCCACAACTACATCCATGACAAGGGTTTTGGCAGGGATATGGGCTAAATAAATTACCAAATCTTTGATCAATCCCAGGCACTTGAATTTATTAGAATCAAAAGAAAATAGATCTTTGTATGGTCTGGTCACTTCCAATCCCAGTTCATCCATGATTCTCATGGGCATCAGATTGTGAGAGGCTCCTGAATCAAGCATAGCATTGTGTAGGATGGAATTATGGATGTTCAGACTGAAATAGAAAGGGGGAACGTCTTCATCAGAAAGCTCATCTACATGGGGTCCAAACAGAATGGTAGGGTTATCATCTTGAAGGTTCATGGAATCTGATATTGCAGATATTTATCCTGAAGGCTTCAACACTGTGGCAATTTTAGAATGATGTTCAGAATTTCTGAACAATTCAGTAAGAGGGACATAGATTTTGATCTTCACAATTTCAGCCTCTAGACTGGAAGAGGTATTCCCCTGATTTGAGCTCCTTGGATTATCCTCCTTCCTGTCTTTCCCTTAGGTCTCTTTTACATTCTTGGAGGTGTCCTTAGGGGGTGGAGTGCTCTTTGGTTTGCTTGTAGAGGCTTTGTTTGCTGCCTTTTTATTTCTTATAACAGGAACATCTATGTTCCTTAGACCAATATGTCTTTGAAGATCCATGATAGCCAATTGATATTCTTTCTTAAACTCATATGTTTCCTCAGTAGACAACCCCCCCACCTCTTGGAAGGAATTGTCGTTCTCTTCTTTGGTAAAAAAGGTAGAGCATGTGTCACTATCCAGCTGATGGATTTTGTCCTTAGATGGATTTTCATATTCTTGCTCCACATAATTTTCCTGAAATGGCGATCTGACAGGTAGATCAAGAGGATTACTTTGATCTCTCTGTTTGTTTTGGAGGATTTGTGGTCTTCTCACATTTTGGTTCCTATTTTGTTGCTCCCAATTTTCCCTAGAAGGTGGTCTATTATCCACAGTAAGGCGTTCCATCAACCTCTCCATATTTTTCATCATCACATCCATTCTGGCCTCTTGTGAGTTAGAGGTAGAGGGTTGTTCAAGTTCTTTATCTTTTCATCTCTCTCCTCTTTCTCTTTCATCTCTTCTCCATTCTCCTTCATCCCTTTTATTTTTTCTAGCAGTTGTCAGGTTTACCTCTACCTCTATGGCATCTTTCATCATATCTGTTAAGGAGGATGATCTCCTTTCACTTAGACACAAAGTAAACTCGATGTCAAAGGCTTCATCATATTAGAGTTGGGCAGATTCAGGGGGAGGTTTGAACTGGGCAAGGATGGAATTATATGTCCTCATAAATCTGTCAGAAAACTCTTGGATAGATTCACTCTCCCTCCTCCTCATAAAATGGTATTAGGACATATATTGCTTAGGGTTATTATTGTCTGCCCATTTTTCCTTGAAATAATATTCAAAGGCTTGATAGATCATAATAGAGTTGTCTGGGAGGTTTTTGTACCATTTTCTTGCTTCTCCAGAAAGACTTTGGGAAAATAGTATGACTTTAACATCATCATAGTCTACCTCCTCCAGGTATACCCAATCTGAGAACCATCCTAAGTGTTCCTCGAGTGAATACCCCCTTTCCCCATTGAATTGTTTGAGCCTTTGGGAGTATCTCGGAGGGAGGTTTTGAAGAGCAGCAGGAAGGAGAATAGGGGCAAATCTATTTTCCATTCTTGGGATTACAACGGGATTTCCAAGAGGGATTGTGGTCGGTGCAACGAAGACTATTGTGATGTGAGGAACTGTATGAATGTGAGGAGTTGCGAGGCTGGAAGATGAAGGTTGATTTAGTTTGGAATCAGTGGGAGACAAATATGCATTGACAAACTGTCTTATAGTAGTGGAATTTAATAGGGATAATTCAGCGATAAGTATGGGGCACTCTTGGTCAGACAAGGATTTAAGATTCCCACCTGGAGACTCTAATATCTCAGGAAACCAAGATGTACAGGATAATTTGAATGTAGATGGGTCCAATATTACTTCAGATAGGTTGGTCTTAGACTTAGTTCTAGGGAGAACCAGCTCCAATTCCTCACCATAATGCTAAGATATATCATCAATGGAAACAACACTTTCATCAGGTAAACAAAAGGTTCTATCTAACCTCTGTAGCTTATTGGCTTTCCGAATTAGGATCTTTGGATCGAAAATTTCTTGAAACGCCTAAACATTAGGATTGCTCCTCTTATTGATCCTTCTGACTACCAGTATTTCTAGTGGATTCACCTTCCAAAAAATTTTGAGTGGAGTCACCAGAGCATATACAACCAAGTGTATGTCTATGACCGGCTGCTCAACCAGGTCATATAACTAGGACAATGTCATTTTCCCAAGGAGATAATAGTGATTATTCCTCGGCAACAGCACCAAGATGTTATCACCCAATAATTTTCCTACGGTTGTGGTAGGATATCACTAGGGTGACCATTTCAAACCAATATTTAGACTATATTCTAGCTTATATAGCCAGAGAGGGCTCTCTCTTTGTCACAAGAACATTCACATACACATATGGCTTTAAGCAAGCATTCATACAGATAGATATCTGACTAGAACAGGATATTTGTGATTTAAAATATGGTAAGACAAAGAAACAAGAAGTATCATTGGGAAATGGAGTCATAGCCTGAATCATTCTAGGGTTTTACAGCGATAATAAGTCTTGATTTTCCATTGTAATTTGAGGCAAAATGGGTGTCACATTCAGTCAAATATCTTGAAGTGGTGGTAGGAGAAAGGAGAAAGAGCCCAGTGAGGCAAGATGCACCTATCTATGGATGAATCTCTTGCACCACCTTTAGCAGAAGCAACAATAAAGGATAATAACTAAAACATAGCACCTAAAAGAGGGTGACTTCTATATCAGTCATCATGAACACATAACAAATGCAATATCTTATGCAAGGAGCGCTTAATAAAACAAATTCCTCACATACAACTTGAAAGCATCAACATAAACTTACACAAATGAAAATGATGCAAACAGGAAACACAAACTGAACATGGAACACTGTGATGAATCTCATAAAGTCAGGAGAATTTTCTCATTAATACTTCCAAGAAAGTTTTACAGAGATACAATCCAAGCACAAAAGGATTCTGAATGAAATTTCCAACCCTT
The DNA here is from genome assembly GCA_001517045.1 of Pseudotsuga menziesii. Taxonomy (NCBI): domain Eukaryota; kingdom Viridiplantae; phylum Streptophyta; class Pinopsida; order Pinales; family Pinaceae; genus Pseudotsuga; species Pseudotsuga menziesii. Next base: position 383,316 of record LPNX011185416.1, read on the forward strand.
TCTTCCTCTATTGAGGTTACATTTATAGTGTCATGGACTCCCGAGACCAACCTCGAAACAGAGCCAAATTCCATTACAAAAATTGGGAATCAATCCCAAATCATCATTGCAAATATTAACAACTTTGAGGTGGCACATTCGCCATGATTTATACATAAAACATGAAATATGGAATGACGCGCATGCTTGATTAAAAATGGCAATGCGGTGTCTAGGATGCAGGCTCACTTGATCGAAAATGATGTTCTTGAGCGCCTCCAATGGTTTCAGGCTGACTTGGCCTGGATTGTTTATTTTCCATAGGGGTGGAGTAGCCATTCTTGTCTCTTCTGAATCAAAAACCATTCTCAGGCTTCCATTCTCTCCTAGATGAAATCTGTACCATTGATTATATCCATGCTTTACCTCCATTCCGCATATGAACTTATATTCTTCCTCCTCGCACCTTTGTCTTGCGAAATCATTTATGGCCATAGATCTAAATATTCAATAAATCTTACCCGTTGAACAATGCACTCCCACACGATTTCGTAATTCGAACTCCAAATAAACTTCCTGCTTATGTCCATTGTTGAATCAATTTGAGCCATAGATAAAAACTCTACAACGATCTCCATCGTCCAAAGTGTGGGGTCTACAAGATTTCGCAACCCCAAATAATTTTATCTCTCGTGCATGTTTCGGCTATGAAATCTACAACAACCATATATCTAGCTCGTTAAATATCATGATCATCGGAATAAGCAGGTCCTACAAGATTTCGTAGCCCCTAACTATTTTATCTCTCGTGCGTGTTTTAGCTACAAAATCCACATCAATCGTAGATCTGCATCATCGCTATATATCAACCCTTGAAATATGCTCCGCGTACTGAATTTCACAAAGACGAAGATTTTGTATGTCAGTGCATGTAGGATCAACAGAATCACTCTCCTCCATTGATTCATTCCCGATTAGATCTCCTTCATTAGAAAATGCAACCCATTTAAGCGATTTCGCAAATTGGAAAAGTTAATTTCCAAGAGCATATTAGATCAACGGCATTCACCTCTATCATTGATCTAAAATACCATCATTCCTGACCATTGAAACATATAATCCTTTAAGCGATTCCGCAGATATGAAAAGTTATTTCATCTGAGCAACTTACATCAGTGGAATGAATTTCCACCTTTGATCTGATTTGACCGTTGATCACCTCCATTGAAATGTGTGGGCTCCCTGCTATTTCGTGGATTTGAGAATTTTATTCCTCCTTGCATGTCGAAGCAGTGGAAATTTTTAGGACCGTAGATCTATCTTCATCTGTTGATCCAATGGCTAATTTATGCCTGCAAGTTAACTTGTCTCCGTCCTTACCAAAATTCCTCAAGTTTGTACATCTGACCTTGGCAGAATTATAATCAGCCATTGATCTTCTCCTCTCATGCATTTAAACCCTTCATTCTTGTCACTATATAACCTCACTTTCTTACTTCCCCATATTTGCAAGGTTCAAATCTATAATCTTCAATTATTTTGCATTTCCAACTTCAGAATGGTCCTTTAAAATACTTGCAGAACCTCATTAACCTTCTTCTAGGTCCTATGACAAGAAATTTCCAGGCCTCATTCCTCCTTTCACTGCCTTAATCCCTTGCCAACTATTTATCCCAAAATAGTGCTAACACATCTGTAAACATCTTCAAGATTTAGCACAGGTGCTAACAAGGTCCTTTTTTGTAAGATTCAGTCCATAGGGCCCAAAAAGTATAAAATAATGCCCCAGAGAACTCTTCTGGCTGATATCAACTTGAGTGTTCCTTTTTCATAAATAGGCCTAATCGGTCCGAAAAATAGATAACCTACCATTGACTAGTCGATCATTCAAATACTTTTACAAGCGTGAACGTATCAAGTTCGCTTGACAATCTTTTTTTCTGTTTTTAAGGAGATTGAAAAAAGATTAAATATAACTCCATAAAGGGTTCTCTTTTTCATAAGACAATTTTAACGAGTATGAAAAAGCAGAAAAGTGTACTCGATACCTTTTTACTAGGATTTTAACGAGCATGTAAAAAGTATGAACGACGCTCGGTACTTTTTCATTTTTAACCAAAGTGTGAAAAAGACAAAAGAAACTTGAGACATAGCCATAAGCTTCGTAAATATGACCTGGAAACTTTGAAAATTAAGTCATAATTAATTTAATCATAAAACTATAGAAAATGGTAAAAACCCACAAAATTAAAGTATTTTGATTTAATATTAAAAATAAAAAGTCAAAATTACTATAAAAAGAGGTAAATAGTGAAAGTTTTACCATTGTGCTTTTTTACCATAAGGAGAGAGTGAATCTGATGAAAAGAGGTTGATTTTCAAGTGTAGATTACAACATTTGTGGACTTTCTTTCTTCGAGCCGCTCGGACTCAGTAAGAGTTAAACCCTTCCTCTTCATGTTCACGGTGCATTTTTTCAGTTTCAGTCGGTTTTTAGGGTTTAGAGAACATTTTTCAAAGGGATGTGCACTCAAGCCGACGTTTTTTCCTCTGTCGAGCCGTGCGCTAACACACTACTGAAATGGAACATAGGCGTCTAAGGCGCTCTATCCAAACCCAGAAAAATCATCAGCGCTCTGTCCAAACCCAGCAAAAGCGTTGACGCTATGTCTTTATAGAAGAAAGGCACTGACGACAAGGGCAATTAAAAATTCCCATTTTTTACCATCTATTTTTGAAATTTCTTGCTTCTACAGATATTGATATGTTTTTAATGCATATTTGAAATGTTTTTGTAAGAAAAAACCACCTACACTATGGTGATTTGGAAAGAACGTGAACATGAAATAGATGATGTCCAAGCGGCTAAGGACCCAGTAACTGTGAGACATGTTCGAGAATGTGGGTTGCTTAAGTACTTCAGAGTACCTGGAATGAAGGCATATGTGTGCTTTCTAGAACACATAATTCATATGTGGGACCCTGACCAACAGCACTTTGTGGTTGGGACCCACACGTTGAGCATAGACATAGACGACATATATTTTCTGACTAGGTTATCTTGCAGAGGGAGACCAGTAGTTCTGACTGGCCCATGGGTTGGTGATGCTTCACTGGATGACCTGATTGACCGTTACTGTTCATTGTGGACACTTTCCCAAGGGGGAAAACTCCCTATCAAATGGACAATAGATCAACCTTTGAGAACAGTTGTTTATATTATTGGGAAGGTTGCAGGGACCAGAGCAACCCATTTGACCACCAAGAAACACATGTTATATGCCATAGAATGTATGGCTCCCACAATATTCAACTAGAGTGAAGGTTTGTTGATCAGCTTAAAGGACGAGTTAAAAAAATGCAGATGGGGGGAACTAGTTTGGCTGCGAGGCAGTAATAGTATCTTTCTTCCTATAGAGGGTACCACTGGTGAGGTCTTGGGTATCCTTGAGCGGGCTAGATGCCAAGGACCCCAGGATGGTCAGGTGGGTGATCATCATGGCTCGTCACAGTGGTGGAGGTTAAAAGGTTACCTATGGATCGGTCTTCTTTCATTGGATGCGAAGCCAATTACTGATGGTAGAAGACTATGCTTATGAGGGGATAGATTTCCGTAATGACCCTGAACTTCCATTTCCAGAGGGAGAGGAGTGGGACAATCGAGGTAATAAAGAGACACTATTCATGTTTTTAATTTTTTAATTTTCATATTTGATTTTTATGATGTAATTCTAAGATGTGAAAAAATGACTTGTGCATATATAGGGCCTTCTCATCCAGCTAGAGCATCGCCCATTGATAGGCGAGGAGCAGTTCGAGAGATAGAGATCCGTCGCACAGAAGCAGATGAGGAGATCGGGGAGATCGAGGAGAAACTACAACGCTTGACTGTGTGGATCCCAAATATCTCTACTAATGATTTTTTTACACATAAATCTCGTCATCATCATGTGATGAGGTCCCAAACATCAGCAATTGCCCTCAATTCTCAAAAACTGAAGTTGGACATTGGCCCAGAACTCTGATTTACATATTTTAGTCTAGCACCATATTTGCCCTTAATGCAAGACATGTTACCCTCTTCAGTAATGCTCATTGCCTCTTGACAATAAGCGGTGCCACTGCTTCCTACCTTTAATCAAAGAGCGGTTCTACCCTGGTAATGCTCTATCAATATGGAAGAGAATCGGTGCTCATGTCAAAAAGTCAGAAAGAGAAGATTCATGAAGCCTCTCGAAGGAAGACTTCATGGGACCCTCATCCCTAATCATGTGGACCACCTAGACTCGAGATCCCCCCTAGTAGGATCTCCCTTCCACCTCATCCACCATTTGCTCAACCATCCCTATCCTCCTGTTACAGCTGCAACTTTTCTCCCCAAATTTCTGAATTTTGGGCCCCTCCTCATAATTTAAAGTTGTTTTCATCGCTGGATGCTTGAATCGTTGGTCGTGCTTTATGTTGAGTGATTTTTGAAGATTGGTTTCAAGCCTATTTTAAAGATTTCCTGTGTATCAGTGTATGGTTGGTCGCGGATGCGAGTTTGGTATGCCTAGCCAGGGGTAATTTGTTTTTGTCTTTGAAGGTCCGTTGTTTCGGAAGCAAATGGGTTTCAACCATTGCTGGTTTTATAGTTTCGAAGTACTTAAAGTTTTATGTTAGACAGGAGCCATCCTGTGTTAATTCGGTGGCTGATGTTTGGTTTCTTTTCCGCCGTTGCGGCCCCCAATTTGATTGACCATCCGAAGCTTAAAGAGCCCCGACTGCCGATGTGTGTTAACCTTTCCGTCGCATGTCCGAAGACTGTTTTCTTCTGCCGTTGCGGCTGGGGAAGCCTTTTCCCTTCCAATGTCAAAGTCTTATGATCCCTGATTAAGTCATTCCACCCGCATCGTATGTCTCTAACCTTTTTGCTTCCCCCGTTGCGGCTCCCAAAGTGATTTGTCCTCCGAAGTAGAAGTTCGTCCGACGTCCGACTGAGTTTCCCCCCACCGTCGCTTGCCCGTAGTTTTTCCTCTTCCGCCATTGCGGCTAGGAAAGCCTTTTGGCTTCCGATGTCCAAACCTTGCCGGCTTCCGATTGAGGAGTTTTTCCCACCTCTTGGTCACTCGTCCATTGCCTCATTCCTTTCCACTGTTACGGCTGTAGTGGAACTTTCGGCTTTCGATGCTATTATTCTGAGTATCCGATGAGTCCCCGCTTCTTGTCAAGGTAGTGGTGCTGGTGTTTACCTTGTGGTAGTAACGCAGTGCATGCCCTTCTTGATGCTTATCCATTTTGTTGACATCATTTGAATGCGTTTCCAATGAATGATGCTAGTCGTTTGAATGCAGGTGGGTTACAGAAATTGGTCAAACTACTACAGCACGAAGGAATACGGGCCTAAATAGGGACAAACGAAGGAAGTGACAAAGGAATAGCGATGGGGATGGAAACCTGAAAGGTCCATCCGTTACCCCTCCCATCATGAGCATGTGCAGAAAAGATAAAAAAGAAGGTTCTGAAACGTCGGAGAAACTGGAAAGCCACATGTTTGGGGGGGAGCCCAAAAGGCCTACGGTGATAGTTTAAATATTGTAAAGTTAGAACTTAGTAGAGGACTTTTTCCCTCAAAAAATTTGTAAACCATTTTGCTTGTAAGAGGAACTATTTCGTTTTACAATCAGAAACTGCAACTTTTGCCTGCTGGAGAAAGAGAAATGTGGAATGTATCAATGTGATTAAATGAACAATGTTGAAGGGGAACTATTTCGTTTTCAGCTGTGTTTCATCAACTGCGAGAGTGTTTGACTTCCTGAACCTATGTTCTTGTTGAATGTTTTTCAGTATATTTGTGATGTTTTCCACCGTGAGTAATAAGTGTCGTTCATAAAACTATTGGCTATCTGGTTGTTTAAATATTTGTAATTGTTCATGTGTTTTGAAAGAAGTATCAGCTATCTGTAACTTTTCATAATGCATGTGCAAAATGTATTACTCACCGATAAATGGTAATTCTGCTCCCTAGGGATAGTTTAGGTAGTTAGTTTAGTTTCTTGTTGTATGTGATTTGGATGCTTGTGAGCCTTAAGACGTAAGGTAAGAACCTGCGCATCACATTGTGACTGCTCCTTGCATTTTTATCACCCCGCATTGTTAATTAGGCACTTGCATATCATAAATTAAGTCAAAAATTACAAAAATTACACGGTGGACCGGGCCGCAACCGGTAAAGCCTTTGTTTTTTGTTACTTTGACCTACGGTAGCCGGACCACAAACCGGACAAATTCCCTATACCAAAAAGTTAACGGGCTAGTTGGGATAGTTGATTGGGGAGAATCCCTTACTATTGCTGCCTGCGAATTTTGGGGCCTCAACAGTTTTGGCGCTAGAAGGAGGGCAGCCAGTGTATGGCTGGCCGAGGAAACCCATTTTCCCAAGAATATTCCACCGGTAACAGTTCTGAAAGCAGTGGGTTTCAAAATCCAATTCCGAAAGAAAGAGAACATCTATATTATGTTGGCAATGAAATTGTTAACGATCTAAGAAGACACACCAGGGCATATGTAAAGAAGATTGGAGGATTACCAATCATCCCTGGATTGCCCAGAAGAGAGTATAAAAGGAAATATCGTCCTGTAGCGGAAGAATCAGTGTTGGTTGGAGACTGGGAAGAACTTATAGAGATAGCCTTACAGGAAGTTGTGCTACCTTTGAATCAAGAAGGCCCAGAAACCCCTCACAGTTCTCCTGCTCATACTCCAGTTGGTTCACCTCCCCATTCTCCACCCAGACTCATGGCTGGCGTAAACGTAAACCAACCACCTAACCCACCAAATCCACCACCTGCATGGAGACCCAGATCACCATTAAACCTGACACCTCCATTACACGACCTACCCCAAGCCTTTGACAAGTTGTTGCCTAAATTCGACCCCAATGAGAAGATACTAGTAGATGATCATCTGCAGAGTTTTTATTTGGCGATAGAAGGATTGAGGGCTGGGGAGCATGAAGATGTAGTCTGCAGACTGTTCCCACATACCCTTAAAGGAGCTGCAGCATCATGGTACTTTGGGTTGCCTGCTAACTCTATCTCAGATTGGGATACCTTCAAAAGAATTTTCAGAAGTAAGTATGCAACTCAGAAAACTCATGCAGCTCTCATGAAAGGGTTGTGCGCGTTGAAGAAAGAAAGAAAAGAAAAGGTGCACAGTTTCACACAAAGGTTTGCAGCCTAGCTCAAGAATTCTCTGAAACGGATAGGCCTTCAGACAAAGTTCTGATTGAATATTATACTTCAGCTCTAGGCCCTGATCTGGCCATGTTTGCCAAAGGCAAGGCCAAGCCTACTTTGACCGAAACTTATGAAGAAGTAGAAGTGGTGGAAGCTGAAAGAGGGAGCATTGAAGACTATCCAGAACAGTCAGGAGGGAAAGGTGCGGGAAGAAAAGCCTTGTTGTTTACTAAGCCTAAGGAAGAAAAGTCGCCAGATTTGGAAAATATGGCCAAAATGATGCAGAAGCTTTCGAACAAAATCATAGATATGGAGAAAGAAAAGGAAGCACAAAAGTTTTATAAGCCATACTATAAGAAAAGAGAGGATAACCATCAGTCTCATCCTCCTCCTCACAATACTGCATCTATGAATTTAACAGAGGTAGGCTTGGATAATTTTTGCACTTTCCACCAACAGCCACACTCTGAAAAGAACTGTCCTCAATGGATTAATTCGATGACGTTGGTCATGAATCAACTGTTAGATTCTAGATTAACAGAAGAGGGAGATGAAGAAAGAAAAGAGAGTTCAGTTCTACTTCTACCAAAGAACAGGAAGAGGAAACCATGGCTTTATGGAATTTTGTCTCGTTATTTGATGCTGAAGAGGAAAAGACTCAGGGGTACAAGGACATTATGGAAACCAACGTAGCCACAAGGACCCAAGGGATGGTTAAGGAAGATAGTCTTATACTCCCAAAGATTAAGAGGCTACAAAGAAATGTTAAGAATAAATTTCAAAATAAATCCTTGGCTGATAAGATTCCAGAATTCACCATTACCAGCCAAGATCCTGGGCAGAATGAGGTGCGGTCCAAGCCATGTGAAGAAAACGCTGGTAAACCCCATCCCATTGAGTAGCCGATGGATTATGACATAGTGGAGGATTTAAAAAAGGTGAAATCAAATGTGCCACTATTTGAAATGTGTAAAGTGCCACAGCAAAAAGAGAGACTGTTGAAAGCACTTGAAGCGTCAGATGAGAAGCTGCCCGCCAACAATCAACCTCAGGAAGAAGAATAAATTGGAGAAACTAGCGTTGGAGGTAATTCTAAAAGCAAACATCCACCTTTCCTCCTCACGTTTGAAATTTTCAATCATAATGTACATAATTGCTTGGTAGACTCAGGGGCATCGGTAAATGTTATGCCCATATCAGTCTGTAAAAATATCAATGGGCAGCCTAAGCCATCCACGTGGAGAGTGGTTCAATTGGATAGAACGGATGTAAAGGTGATCGGTGAGATGGAAGATGTCCTAGTCCGTTTGGCATCTAACGGCAAAGTTTGCCAAGTTATTAACATTGTGGTGGCTGATATACTAGACGCTTACGGTCTTGTCCTGAGTAGACATTGGTCGGCCAAATTAAATGGATATTTCGCCTCAGATTGGTCCCATATCTGGTTGCCATACAAAGGGAGTCCAAACCAGATTAAGATCCTAAGAGAGCCTCACATGAAGTACAATGTTACTCAGTTAGAGGAGAAGAATGTACCAGTAGATTCTGTACTGGGAAACTATTTTATTGAGTTGGAACCAGGGAATTATCAAGCAGAAGAAGCCAGCTACACATATGACACCCAGCCTGATCTCCTTCGATTCTCACAAGCTGATGAGATTGACTGTAATATAGTAAGCTTAGTAGTAGGAGTAGATTCACCTTCAGTAGTTAGTGATTTTTGGATTTTGTTTTTTGATGGCTCTAAGACATTAGAAGGGTCAGGAGTTGGCTGTGTCCTGATCGACCCACAGAAGAATAAACATTTCCTTTCATGTAGATTAGAGTTTGAGTGTACTAATAATATAGTTGAGTATGAAGCACTGGTACAGGGACTAAAGAAGGCAATTGAATTAAAGGTAAGTAATCTAAAAGTTTTTTGGGATTCTAAAATTATTGTGAAACAAATCCGAAATCAAATACATTGTGTTTCTCCTCACTTAAAGGCTTACCAGAATGAGGTATGGGATTTACTTAAATATTTTAATGCATTCAACATTATTTCAATTCCAAGATTTAAAAACGCAGCTGCTGATCTGTTGGCCACATCAGCCGCTAGACTCGTACCCACTAATAATCGTTGTTATGTCGAACTGCTTTTCAGGCCCTCAGTACCGGATATGATCACCAACTTGTGAGTGTTCGACAATGATCAGCAAATCATAGAATGTTTGACAAATGACGAGGTGTTTAAAGGAGCGATCATAGATGATGAAGAGCATCAGGCCGAGATGAAATATGACAATTTCATTCCTAAAGGTGTCAGAATGTTAGAAAAAATGTTCGATCTAAATGAAAAGTTCAGAAGACCAGCCAACATGAAGACCCACAGCTCATCTCTACAGTTTGAGCTGATAAATTTAGGGACTGAGACAAATCCAAAATTTGTGAATCTCAGCAAGTGTTGTTCACCAGCAGAAAGAGACAAATTCATCAGTCTGTTTAAACAATATAAAGATGTTTTCGCATGGACGTACGAATATTTGAAAACATACGACACCAGCATCATCAAGCACATTGTTCCCATCAAAGCCGGATTCAAGCCGTATCAGCAACCTTTGAGAAAAATGCACCCGAAGCTGGAACCACTGATTCAGAGTGAAGTGAAGAAATTATTGGATGCTAGAATCATTTTTAAAGTCAGACACTCTGAGTGGGTATCAAATCTGGTACCAGTTAGAAAAAAATCTGGAGAGATCAGATTATGCGTTGATTTTAGAAATCTAAACCGAGTTTCTGATAAGGATAATTACCCGGTGCCACCCATGGAGCAATTGCTCCAAATGGTCTCAGGTTCTAAAATATTTTCATTATTGGACGGTTTCTCTGGCTACAATCAAGTATTAGTAGCCGAGGAAGACAGGTTGAAGACAACGTTAAGGACCAAATGGGGAACCTTTGCCTACAGAAGGATGCCTTTTGGGCTTATAAATGCGGGAGCAACATTTCAGAGAGCTATGGACATAGCTTTCCATGGATTGATCGGCCGCAGCGGTGTAGTGTACCTTGACGATATTACGATATTCTCAAAAAAAAGAGGAGAGCACGCATTTCACTTAAGGCATATTTTTGAACGCTGTCGGAAGTACGGTATCTCACTCAATCCTAAGAAATGTGTGTTCGCTGTCATAGAGGGAAAGTTGCTAGGTCACATAGTGTCAAAGCAAGGAATCTCCATTGATCCAGAAAGAATTAAGGCTATTGAACAAATCCCCTTGCCACACAATAAAAAAGGGATGCAATCATTCATGGGAACCATAAATTTCGTACGAAGATTTGTGCCTGATTTTGCTCAGACCGTCAAACCGTTGCAGCAGATGGTGAAGCAAAATGCACAATTCAAATGGACCAAGATTGAAAAGAATGCTTTCAGCAAAATCAAGAATGCTGTCGCACATGCACCTTCCCATAAAAAGCCCAGATTTCGATAAAGACTTTATTCTGTATACATTTGCATCCGATGATTCACTGGCAGCCGTGCTCACCCAAAAGGAAGAAGGGGGGGATGAATTCCCAATCTCCTTTATGAGTACTGGTCTACAAGGGGCTGAATTGAACTACCCAGCCATTTATAAGCAAGCTTATGCAGTGTTTAAGGCAGTAAACCAATTCAGGCCTTATATATTAAAGAATCGAACCAAGGTAATAGTCCCCTACCCAGTTGTAAGATCCCTTCTCATACAGAAAGAGTTAGGAGAAAGAAGGGGCAACTAGGTAACAACTCTTGAAATGTACAACCTTGAATTCAAGCCAGCCTCTATAGTTAAAGGTCAAGGGTTGTGCAAATTGATGACTAAAAGTGGGAATGATGAAGAACAAACCTGGGAGGATGAGGCTGAATTACATGTAATGGATGTATGTCCTCTGTTTACAGCGCCCGAGTCTTGGTATAAAGACCTTGTACATTACCTGCAGGTAGGGCTGTTACCTGAACATTGGAATTCCAAGCAAAGAAGAGCGCTACGTCTTAAATCAACATCTTATCAAATTGTGGAAGGAATATTATTTAGAAAAAATTATGACGGGGTTCTTCTCAGATGCCTAGAAAAGGAAGATGCAAAGAAAGTAATGACAGAGTTGCATGATGGTCCTGCTGGGGGACATTATTCAGGAGACACTATAGCCCACAAGATCCTCAGGGCAGGTTACTATTGGCCTACGCTTTTCAAAGATGCACACGCACACGTCAGGAAATGCGATATTTGCCAAAGGTGTGGTGGGAGACAACCTAAAGCAGCAGCACCCCTAAATCCTGTGACGATCACGGAACCATTCGAGCAATGTGGGCTGGATATAATTGGAGAAATAAAGCCGAATTCCTCTCTGCAGCACAAGTACATTCTGACCGCCACTGATTATTTCACCCGTTGGGTTGAAGCTATCCCGCTGTGCAAGATAAATGAAGACGAAGTGATCAGCTTCCTACAAGATCATATCATGACCAAGTTTGGAGTTCCAGTTTCGTTAGTCTTTGATAATGCTAAATACTTTTGATCAATTAAATTGACTGCATTTGCTCATGATAAAGGGATAAAATTACATTATTCTGCTAATTATTATCCACTAGGAAATGGCCTGGCTGAATCCTCTAACAAAAATCTGATTAGAATTTTGAAGAAGACTGTGGTAGAAAACCGGAGGAGTTGGCACTCAGCATTACCAAATGCCCTTTGGGCCAATAGAGTCACCCCCAAGCCTACAATTGGAGTGTCTCCATATACCATTGTCTATGGTAAGGAAGCCATCCTGCCTCCCAATATCATGTTACCATCTTCCATACTAGCTCAAGAGTCTAGGGGGTCAGATGATGAAGTTTTGCAAATAAGAATATACAATCTCCTGAAAGCAGAAGAGGCTAGATCTAAAGCCCGAAAATGCTTTAAGCAGCAGCGAGAGCTAGTTAAGAGATGGTTCGACAAACATAAAGCTGGAACAAAAGACTTTGAAGTAGGAGACTTAGTCCTCAAATGGGATCACCCCCATGATGAGAAAGGAAAGCATACCAAATTCCAGTAGTTGTGGGTAGGCCCTTTTCAGATTGCGGCCAAGCTTGGTCCTTCTACTTACAAGTTGCAAGATCTGCAGGGGTGGGAAGAGAACTTACCAGTGAATGGTTTGGTTCTCAAGCCTTATTTTTCCTGAGTTTCTTTGAGTTTTTCTGTTTTGTATATAAATAATATATTTGGCTGTCTTTTGAGTCATGTTTTACAGTTGGTTTTAGTTTGATTGTTTTGATTTCAATAAAGGGGACGAACCCGCGGTTGCATGTGGAACATCAAAATGTTTGGGAATGATAGACATTTTTGAGTCTCAGACTGTGTGTTGCTAAAAGAACCTCTTCCAGTTTAGAAGTTTTCTCGGATAAACTCTGTGAGCATTGAAGTCCCGCTTAACCCCTGTGAAATAAACTGGATTCGAATAGTCTGGAATACTATGTTGAGGCTTCATCCACGTCACACTTAAAATGTTCTAAGGAGCGACAGCAAAGGACCCATGGAAAGGAGCAAGGTGAACAGTATATTAAATATAAATGATCCCATGCCAATAAATGAATGGCAAAAGGCAAATAAGAGTCAAAAGAAAACTCCTATGAAAGCATCATACATCAAAGCAAATGCTGAATCATAAGTACTAAGTGGCCGACAGATCCCCTCCGTCCGTGAGCTGAACATGAAGTACACCACTCACACAAAAGGACACTATGGGATAGAGGATCCTGAATTAAAATTCAATAAGAAAGGCATAGAGGAGGACTCATATGAAAAAGGACAAAATTCCCAAAAGCACAAAAGTGCTAAAATGGCATGGGAATGCGGAACAAATGAATATCTCTGTTTACCATCCACTACAATATTGTGGTGTCCAAGCTGTCAGTTACCTGAAGACAAGAATAATAATGAAACTCATCTTTCGGCCTCAATAGAGTTATTTGGACTTGAAAATCTTGGTTTCCACTCTCCCTTATTGGACTATCATCAATGATTAAAGGTACACATTGCGGCCATTTGAGAAACCCGAAAAGCTGGAGGGATTCAATAGATGCATTATTGTGAAACAGTCTGTCACCCAAAGAACAATCACCCAGAGATCTAGGTTCACCAGGTAATCGCCAATTGTTGCAGCTGTAACTTTTCTCCCCAAATTTCTGAATTTTGGGCCCCTCATAATTTAAAGTTGTTTTCATCGCTGGATGCTTGAATCGTTGGTCGTGCTTTATGTTGAGTGATTTTTGAAGATTGGTTTCAATCCTATTTTAAAGATTGCCTGTGTATCAGTGTATGGTTGGTCGCGGATGCGAGTTTGGTATGCCTAGCCAGGGGTAATTTGTTTTTGTCTTTGAAGGTCCGCTGTTTTGGAAGCAAATGGGTTTCAACCAGTGCTGGTTTTATAGTTTCGAAGTACTTAAAGTTTTATGTTAGATGGGCGTCATCCTGTGTTAATTCAGCGGCTGATGTTTGGTTTCTTTTCCGCCGTTGCGGCCCCCAATCTGATTGACCATCCGAAGCTTAAAGAGCCTCGACTGCCGATGTGTGTTAACCTTTTCGTTGCGTGTCCGAAGACTGTTTTCTTCCGCCGTTGCGGCTGGGGAAGCCTTTTCCCTTCCGATGTCAAAGTCTTCCGATCCCCGATTAAGTCGTTCCACCCGCATCGCGTGTCTCTAACCTTTTAGCTTCCGCCGTTGCGGCTCCCAAAGTGATTTGGCCTCCGAAGTAGAAGTCCATCCGACGTCCGACTGAGTTTCCCCCCACCGCCGCTTGCCCATAGTTTTTCCTCTTCCGTCGTTGCGGCTAGGAAATCCTTTTGGCTTCCGATGTCCAAACCTTGCCAACTTCTGATTGAGGAATTTTTCCTGCCTCTCGGTCACTCGTCCGTTGCCTCGTTCCTTTCCGCCGTTACGGCTGTAGTGGGACTTTCAGCTTCCGATGATATTATTCTGAGTATCCGATGAGTCCCCGCTTCTTGTCAAGGTAGTGGTGCTGGTTTTTACCTTGTGGTGGTAACGCAGTGCATGCCCTTCTCGATGCTTAGCCGTTTTGTTGACATCATTTGAATGCGTTTCCAATGAATGATGCTAGTCGTTTGAATGCAGGTGGGTTATAGAAATCGGTCAAACTGCTATAGCACGAAGGAAGACGGGCCTAAATAGGGACAAATGAAGGAAGAGACAAAGGAATAGCAATGGGGATGGAAACCTGAAAGGTCCATCCGTTACCCCTCCCATCATGAGCATGTGCAGAAAAGATAAAAAAGAAGGTTCTGAAACGTCGGAGAAACTGGAAAGCCACATGTTTGGGGGGGAGCCCAAAAGGCCTGCGGTGATAGTTTAAATATTGTAAAGTTAGAACTTAGTAGAGGACTTTTTCCCTCAAAAAATTTGTAAACCATTTTGCTTGTAAGAGGAACTATTTCGTTTTACAATCAGAAACTGCAACTTTTGCCCATTGGAGAAAGCGAAATGTGGAATGTATCAATGTGATTAAATGAACAATGTTGAAGGGGAACTATTTCGTTTTTAGCTGTGTTTCATCAACTGCAAGAGTGTTTGACTTCCTGAACCTATGTTCTTGTTGAATGTTTTTCAATATATTTGTGATGTTTTCCACCGTGAGTAATAAGTGTCGTTCATAAAACTATTGGCTATCTGGTTGTTTAAATATCTGTAATTGTTCATGTGTTTTGAAAGAAGTATCAGCTATCTGTAACTTTTCATAATGCATGTGCAAAATGTATTACTCACCGATAAATGGTAATTCTTCTCCCTAGGGATAGTTTAGGTAGTTAGTTTAGTTTCTTGTTGTATGTGATTTGGATGCTTGTGAGCCTTAAGACGTAAGGTAAGAACCTGTGCATCACATTGTGACTGCTCCTTGCATTTTTATCACCCCGCATTGTTAATTAGGCACTTGCATATCATAAATTAAGTCAAAAATTACAAAAATTACACGGTGGACCGGGCCGCAACCGGTAAAGCCTTTGTTTTTTGTTACTTTGACCTACGGTAGACGGACCGCAAACCAGACGGATTCCCTATACCAAACAGTCAACGGGCTAGTTGGGATCGTTGATTGGGGAGAATCCCTTACTGTTGCTGCCTGCGAATTTCGGGGCCTCAACACCTCCAAAGGCCTATAAAACCTGGCTCATAGCCCATGGTTGAGAGAGAAAATTTATGATGTTGCATTGAGATTCTGGCCAAATCTAGGGTGAACATAGAAGGAGGAAGTTGGAGCTTTTGAGGACAAGGAGTGGCATGTGAAGGAGTGTCACAACACTAAGGCGATGGTTGTAATCTTTCTTCTTCATTTTTAATGCAAAGCTGGTTCCTTTCCCATAAACTGTATTATGTTTTGATCATTCTGTTTATTAATGGATTCCTTAGTCACTAGTATAGAATTGTGGATTATATTCTGGTACCTTTAATATTTCTTGTCTAGTTGATGTGTTTGTGAAGTTACATCCGTGGAGACTCATCACCACATGAGACACTTACGTCGTACTTCAGAATAGCCAAAAGACCAATTCTAGATGTCTACAAGCTCTAAGGGAAGTCTTCCATCCATTGTCTCTCATGTGTTCTAGATATAAACCATTCGGACTAGAGGAACAACTCTTGTATGCAAGAGGTGAAATATTCCTAGCAACAATAATGGCGACTCTGCTGGGGATGAACATTTCTGCTGGGGACGAATATTTCAGACCATCTGATCTTCCTTGGTTTGCAAATTCTTGTTTGAATACCAAAATCCAACCTGTTAGTGATCAAATCCACTAGGTCTTCTAGTGAGATCTTGGCTCATTTTGACTTGGTCTTCTCAGATCTGAGATACTATTGCTTTCTGTACTTAATTCCATGTTTTATTTTATGATTTGATGCCAACTTTTCAGCATCTAGCTCTCTTTATTTCACCATTTTATTTGTTTTGAAATCTACAACAGTCACCGCTCCTACATAGAAGACAAAAGGTGGTGCCACTGCCCCTGCGCAGTTAATAAGCTGTGCCACCGCTCTGTCAGAGTGGACAAAAGGTGGTGCTGAGCTGGTAACGCTCTGTCATCAATACTCATCAAGCGGTGCTAGGTAGGGTTTCCAGACCCCTGTGATTTCAAGATTTAGTTGATGTTGCTTTCTGTTTTGTGTGTTTTTGGGCTTCGTGTAAGAGGTTTTGAATATTCAAGTTCAGAGTCTAGAGTTGTAAATACTTTCTTTACTTCAGTTCAAAGAGCTAGGTTGTACCTATCAATTTAGTTGCTTGTATGCTTGGGTCTTATTTTTTCAAAAGGAGTGCTTGGAAATGAACATTGTTAGATCTCTTTTCGTCATTTGATCAAACTAAAAAGGAAGTTTTGCTTCATGATTTTTGCTTTTGTTCTTTGTGAGTGTTGTAAAATATTAGTTTTTGCCTTTAGTTCAAAAGGAAAATTCTTGAGATTCAAGCATTATTGTTTTGAAGGACGAACTTTTGGAACCTTGAGTGGTTTCATAAGCTTTCATATATCCTTGTTCTTCTTTCTGTATTCTACTTTCTTTTCTCCTCAAAAATCATATCTTATATATAAGATTAGATATTTTATTTTTGTAAAGAATGTTGAAAATTGCTTAGTGTGCCATTGTAGAGCTAGTATCTTTCTTTTTAGGAAAAGAGATCTCATTTCTTCCTTGTGTTCAAAGATCAGTTTAGATGTGCGTTGATTGCTTGCATTTTCATAAATTTGTGTGGGAAATTTTTGCTTTGGAAATAGAATTGAAACACTCTCTCTTTCCCATAAGTAGGGGATACTTTGAATGGTAAAGTGAAATATTTGCACACTCATACTACATGGTTTTACATTTCTGTACACACTCCATGCATTCACCTAACCACTCAATATAAAATTAATGTTAGCTATAGGTTAAAATTTTCTACTAGCTTGAGTGATAGGGTAGAGACGTGTTCCAACGTCGTTAAGCCTAGGAGCTATTGTTTATTTCCTACACTGCATCCCAGGTATTGTTTGGTTCTTCTACATACCACTAGTATATCGAATGTACTTTCATGTACCCTTGAGGTATATCGAAAGGTACTTCATGTACTCAGTTTTACATTGGAAGGCCCCTTTCAAACGGTTGTGCATTAGACAACACTACTACGGATTTGAGCTCCCACGTACCTTGCGTGTATCGGGAGAACCTTCTAGGATTCCCTAAACCATCTGATAAAAACCCTTTTGGCCATCTTGTCAGTGCAATACACTGATAAAAACACTCAGGGATACCTCTATGCACATACCATCTAGGTAATCAAGTATTCAGGCAAGGGATGGTCCCAATCCTCCTTGTCGTGCTTTACTGTTGGACCTTGCGGTATATAGTGAGTTGAAAAGACTTGACAATACTAGTGAGGAACTGGCTTTTATCATCCCCTCCTGTCACCTAATTCTGCTTGTGGCCTTTAGCTTGTGTAGGAGAGATTTGTGTGTTTTTTCTAGTTTTCAAAATCCCAGGTTAGGATTTTAGTGACCAACAATCTGGTTGAGTCTTTGAGACGATCCAAAAGAGTGCAAAGCTTGCCACCTGACCTTCCTCTTATTACAAGAGAAAGAACAATGGAAGCCACTGACCAAGGATCTGCAGTTGATTCTGATGTGCAAGAGAACCCAGCTGTGGAAGTAGGGGAAACATTCATTACATACAACAACCCCTTGGTCAAACAACCTCCTATGGTTGATATCACTTTCCACTTTCAAATGGAAGGTCTTGTTGGTTCGTCAAATTGGGTTAATTGCCCATCTAATGATATCGAAGGAACAAAATATGGCCCTAATGCTGCTTTTTGGAGAACCTCTATGGGTCAAGCAATTTATGATTTTGGGATTACTAGACCGTCCTTTTTTAACCCTTCAACGAATGAGTAAATGTATACGAGGATGTTGGATCATTTACAAAATTTTCAAGAACACCTTGCGAACATCATTGCTTTGCCTCTTCCTCATAAGGAACCCATGTCAACTCTTTTACCCCATCTTTTGAAATCAGTCCCTTCTAGATATCGTTCACTCTCAACGTCTCAAGTTACTCATGGTTTGTCATCACCATCTCAAGGATCGGTAATTCATAATACAGGACAACCCTCCAACCCTGTCATTGAGGTTCAAAATCCTAGGTCTTCTTCTAGTCCTCCCATATCTTCTACCATGGGGGGGGGGAATCTCTAGCTCAAGTTGCATCAGTAGTTAGTGGAGTCACATCTAGTACGAGACAGAACCCTACTATAGGACAATCAACAGTTACAGTTCCTTCCATGACAACCAAAGTGGTTACGCCCCCTTCTAGTATGGGACATCCCTCAGGAGTACGCCCTATGTTAGTCAACCTTCTTGGGGATATACTCACCCAAGAAACCTACCTTTCATAAGTAATGTAAACCTTCAAACGACGTCTACGGGAATGGTATATATCAGCATGCCTTACCTGGGGAGCATGTTTACCCCTTGGGGACATCTAAATTGGTCGTACGTGCCTATTACTGGAGGGATACATTTCAATACTGCTAGATTTTATGGTGGCCCATCTTATGGGGGCCCACCTAGTAGAGGAAAACCTGGAGGAGACACATCTGGAGGAGGCTCACTTGGTGGAGGTCCCTGTTATGGTGGACCGCCACCCACCGAAAAACCTCCTGGGGGGCCACCACCGGGAGGGCCACCTTCTGGAGGCCCACCTTCTGGAGGACCACCACCACCACCATCTGGAGGAAACCCTCCTCCCAAAGGCTCACCTCCATCAAGTGGATCTTCAAAAGGATCATTTGCAAACGCAATTGCCCAACAGCCAGTGTATCAATCAACCTTTGGTCCTACTGGTATGCAAATGCCTTATCAATACGACTAGTACATGCAACCTAACTGACAACTTCCCTTTTTGGAAACTTTGGACTTACCTGATCTATTCAAGTTTATTAATGATCCCATTCAGCATAACCCTTCGTGGCCTGCCATTCCAGTAAAGTTACCATCAGATATCCCAAAATTTGATGGGAAGTAGGGAGAATACAATAAAAACCATGTTATAACTTTCCATCTATGGTGTTCTTCTAACTCCTTGATGGATGACTCAGTCTGCCTAAGGCTCTTCCAGCAAACTTTGATTGGTACGGCTGCGAAGTGGTACATTGAACTTCCACAACATTCGTTTGTGGATTTTAGCTCAATGACGATAGTTTTTCTTACTCATTACCAACTGCCCATTCGTTATGAAATAGGTACGGATCTTTTAACATCCCTTCGTCAAAATACCTCCACACATATTTCAGATTATATCCATGTGTGGAGGAGATGACGAAGACTTATCAAGGCCCTTATTCCCCACATGCTATTAGCAGATTGGTTCATGAAATCCTTGTTGCCTCCCATTTCTTGAGATGTTGTTATGGGCGGTGTTGTTACTAAAGAGTAGGATATCAGTCGCGCTCAGTATCTGGACTTGGTCTATTCCCAATCCAGAACTTTGTATGACCTAATCCCTCAAGATCCTCAGCCCAGAAATGACCCTACCAAGCCACCTAAAGAAAATCCTATTGATGGGGTTGTAGGTTGAATCCACCCCTCATCAGCTGCTAAGCCTGCCAAGCAAAAAAATTCTTATGCTACTACTCCTTCTGCTCCCACAGTTTCCACTGAGGTAAATGTCATTCAATCCATGCCGACACCCAACAACAAGAAGAAAGGAAAAGGAAAGAATAAAAATCCTAGAAACCAGCAAGAGAATCCCAAAGCTACGGCTCCAGAGAATGACAATAAAGGGAAAAGGAAGACAAAGTATCCCTGCTTATTCTACGGTGGTGACCACTTCACGAAAGAATGTCCTCGTCATGAAGAGGTTAGTAAATTTTTGAAGAATAACCCAAAACCTGCAGTACTTACTGACCTTTTTCCTTCCCAACAACAATTAATAGATCACATGTCCTCTCATGGAGCCTGTAATTCTACTGAAGAAATCAGAATGATGTCCTCATAAAATATTAATTTAAGTACTTGTAGTCAGTCATATGACAAGTCAATGGAGAATAAGGATGAAAATCCTTCTCCCGAGAAAGCTCCTTCCACTAGTTCTGCTCCATCAACGTCTAATGGCCCTCTCACGATTGAGAAACATAATCTCGATTTGATTTTGCGCCCACCCAAGAGTGCCCTCAAGAAATCTATTTTTAATCCAAATGCTAGAGCCACACAATTCTACAATGTTGTTGAAGATTTGGCTCAAGCACCTTGTGTGATGTCTACCCTTGAGATACTCCAAAGTTGTCCAATGCAACACAAAAAAATATTAACAACATTGGGGGCATTAGACCCAGATAACACCAACGTAATCCATTTTAATGTGGAAAACTATAAATCCAGATTACCCCACCAACTCGCATTTCAAATCGCAACTAGAGTAGTTGGGAGAAAGGTTCATAGGACCATTTTGGATGAGGGAGCTTCCACCTCAGTTTTGTCTGTGACTTGTTGGCGAGCCATTGGTTCTATCGAACTCACAATGTCACCTACAACCTTGAAAACGTTTGACGGATGAGGTTTCCAACCTCATGGTATGTTACCAACCCTTTCAGTCAAGCTTGGGGGCAAGATTGTTTCAATTCATGTGGAGGTAGTCGACACCCCGTTGGATTACAATATTCTATTGGGTATAAATTGGTTCTATTCCGTGACAGTTGTCACCTCGACAGTATTTAGAACCCTCCAATTCCCTCATTTAGGGAAGATTATGACCACCGATCAACTCGATTTCTGCACTCCAGATGTTGCCACCCCCACTGCAAATAACATCCCTATGCTAGGTCAATCCCTTATGCCTTATCAATCGATTAGGGTAGGTATGCTGAAGGATTCCACCCTTATGGGAGTGTTTTACTCAGCCCTTCCTAGTACAGATGTGGCAACTGTCAATATGATTTCCATGACCAGCCATAGTCCTAGAGGTAAGAGATTGTTGAGTCATCCTCTCTTGGCCCCCATGAAGCACTTTATGATGTTATTCAATCTGTTTTCAATGACCACTCTGATGATGTTCATCTAGTGTCTTCGGATCCTTACCACTTGCATTATTGGCTAGAACCCTCTCTCCCCACTCTCAATTATCTCTCCCAGACTTTTCCGTCAGATGAGTCCTTCATGGAGATTATGAGTGCAAATGAATCTATATGGGAAGACCATCATCATCAATCCTCTTTTCTTCCCATTGCCAATTCAGTAGACTTTGACCTTGTATCTCTTATTAGTACTGATATTTCCACCAATCCTCAAACCTCTGTCTTGTTGCAAGATATAGATTCCTAAAGAAATCTTTGCAACATCACTCAGACAACCCCTATTGACATATCAGTCAAACCTAGAACTGTTGAGCACGTTCACGTAGGCCAGAAGTGCTCAACAGAAGAAGATGAAAGCTATAGAGCTCTATTCAAAGATTTATGTGATGTTTTTTCCTATACATATGAATAAATTCATGGGATTGATTCGTCCATCGTAGTACACGAGATCAAAACCTATCCCACGGCCAAACCAGCCTGACAAAAACTACGACAAGTCCATCATAGGAAGGCTGAGGATATTAAAGCCAAGGTGGAAAAACTTATGAAGGCAGGGTTTATTTATCTCATACCACTGATGGATTGGATATCTAATATTGTCCTTGTGGAAAAGGAACAGGGCACTATTAGGGTTTGTATTGATTTCTGTGATTTAAATAAGGCTTGTCCTAAGGACAATTTCCCTAGTCCACGCATCAATCAAATAATCGATAACTGTGCTGGGAGTGTCATCTTTTCTTTCATGGATGGGTTTTCTGGATATAATCAGATAGATATTTTTCTCGTCGATCAGCATAAAACAACATTCATTTTCTCGTGGAGAGCCTTTGCATATCGGAAGTTACCCTTTGGTCTGAAAAATGTCAGAGCTACATTCCAGTGCACCATGTCCTATGATTTTCACGATATCAAGCACATTATGGAGCTGTATCTAGATGAACTCCCTGCTCATTCACGGAAATGGGAGGACCATCTAGGCACCTTAGAGACATTTTTCTTAGATGCCAATATTCGGTTGAATCAACACAAGTGTGTCTTCTGTGTTGATACTGGACGTCTTCTTGGTTTTGTGGTTTCCAAAGATGGAATCCGGATATAACCTTTGAATATGTATACTATTATGGCCTTATCCACCGTGAAAAATATCCCCAAACTCCAAATTTTGCAAGGGAAGGCAAAATTTCTTCGTCATTTCGTTTGCAACTTCATGGAAAAAACGCATGCCTACATGCGTCTCCTAAAGAAGGACACTCCTTTATTTTGGGATGACCAAGCCCAACAAGATTTTGATAATATGAAACACGCTTTGACACATTCACTGGTGTTGCACCCCCCATATTATTCAAAGTACTTTCTATTGTATGGTTCTACCTCCACTACCACCATTGGAATGGTTCTAGTGCGGAAATATCCCAACGGCCAAGAACACGTGATATATTACTTGAGTAAGAGTCTCATTGACTCTGAAACCCATTACTCACATGTGGAGAAGCTAGCTTTGGCCACAATCATCGCTGTGCAAAACTTTCGTCATTACATCCTACTATGCACCATGATTATACTCACAGATCAAAACCCCATGTACTACATTCTGACTCGTCAAGTACTCGGGGGAAAGTATTCTCGTTGGATTGTTACCTTACAGGAATTTGATCTTGAGTTTGTTAAGGCCACTTCGAAGAAGTCCTTGTTTTTTTCAGAGTTGATGTGTGATCTTCCCTCTGCTATGATGGAAACTGAGCCCAATGATTCATTCCTAGATGAATTCTTGTTCTTGATCAGCACAACCGATCCATGGTATGGAGATTTGATAATTTATCCCCAGACTTAGAGATTTCATCCTGACATGTCCTGTGATGATCATCGTCATATCCATCACCACGCAAAGTACTATCTCATCTTAAATAATGCATTGTACCAACGTGGTATTGATTCCATTCTTCGACGATTCCTTACACACGAAGAGGCTGAACAGGTTTTAAATTATTTCCACTTTGGAGCATGTGGCAGTCATCATTCTGGGATGGTGAAAACTCAAAAAAATCTTCACGCTGTGTAATTTTTTCCCTCCATCTTCAAATATTCTCATGAGGCAGTCAATAAATACCCACCCTGTCAACACTTTTATCCTAAAAAGTGCACCCACCCTGCTCCTTTACACCCCATCATTGCAGTTGGCCCTTTCGCCAAGTGGGGTATTGATTTTATGCATTGTAATCCTACCTCATCCAGGGGCATGGTTACATCATCGTAGCTGTTGATTACTTTACAAAATGGGATGAGGCAATGCCTACATATGCAGAGGATGGAAAGAGTGCCGCCCTCTTTTTGTTCAATCACATGATAGCTAGGTTTGGAGTCCTACAAGCCATATTCACTTACCACCGATCTCATTTCCCCAATTAGATGATGGCTGAGTTAAGTTCCAAACTAAGTTTTCTCCATGAAAACTCAACTTGATATTACCCGCAGGATAATGTTCAGGTTGAGGCCATTAACAAGGTTTTGAAAACTATGTTGCATAGGATGGTCGGAGACTACAAATCCAACTGGCACCTGACTCTTGTTTATGTACTATGGGATTACAAGACTTTAGTCAAAACAACAATTGGTTTCACACCTTTTCAATTGGTTTATGGACTAGAATTTATCCTCCCTATCAAGTGTCAAATCTCGTCTCTTAAACTTGCAGTAGAACTTCTTTCAAACACTTTCGTCAAGGAAGAACGGTTTTTGTACTTAACAAACCTTGATGAAAATAGGAGAGAAGCTACCTTGGCCAATGAGGCACACAAAAAACACATCAAGGATCAGTACGATAAGTTTGTCCAACCTCATGTCTTCAATGAAGGTGACCTAGTTCTAACCTACGAGCAGAGACATGATAATCTAGGGAAGGGGAAGTTCGAATCTATGTGGTACAATCCCTTTATTGTCAATAAAGTATTAGAGAAGGGGGCATATGAACTAGTAGACTATGACGGGATACCTTTCAGGAAATATTGCAATGGGTTGTACCTGAAGAGGTATTATGCCTGAAATCATTTATGTATGGTACCTTGTATATATATGTATAGTGAGTGACTTTTTAAGTGTGTTTTAGTTTTTCAATAAGTATTGTTATCAGTATTGTTTATACCATGTTTTTTGTTATGCGGATCGGATGACTTTTTACATTTTTACTGGTGGGGCTTGCCATCATACCCTGAATATCACTTCAGCTGCTTGGGTTTTGTATTCCCCGGCACATGACTTAGTCGGTTCAGGGGCAGTTTGTATTGGTCCAGCTACCAACAACATTGTTGAGTATCAAGCAGTAATAGGTTTGTTGACCAAGGTTGCATCTTGGGACATTCATGACTTGGTAGTATTCATGGACTGACAAATAGTGGTTTGTCATTTAAACCACATTTATACCATCAGAAACCCTACGCTCTTTCACCTCTTTCAAAGAGTGCGTCTGTTAGAGAGGTCATTCAAGTTAACCAATTATAAGCATGTTCCTAGCTCTTATAATACAATTGTTGATTCATTGGCAAACTACATTTTAGACTGGTACATTGCCCACACATAACTTTTATAAATGAAACATGGTCCATTGTAAATTAAAATAAGCAGTAAAAGACACATAAAACTCATGTAAATATCATTTTTTCCATTTGAACACATTTAAAACACCGTAATTAAGTCTTTATATATATATATATATATATATATATATATATATATATATANAAAAATATTGAAGCTGGCTAGGTTTCTGTGTATACATCGTGTAAAAAATTCTAATGGTGCTCGTCATAGCACATGATAGCCTAGGCTACTCTACGGAGCAAGCGGCTGAAACGGCCTGACACCCCTGTTGTGTGTCTCTGGTACCTCCTAGGGAGGTCATCTATGGCAGCATATGGGATGTCCAATGTCAATTGGTTGAGGTTTCCCTCAAGCTCGGTCAGCTCATTGTCTCCTCTATGGACAAAGCGAGCCCCCGCTCGCTTGTCCATTGGTGATGAGCCTCCAGGTCACACATCTCCTACATCTGCACGAAAAATTTAAGTCTTGTCACATATATAAAAATCATTAAACAAGAAAACATTAAAAAAACAATCAAAATCTCGATTATTTCTTCTTACCAATGTCACCCCACTGAGCATCAGTTGGTAAAATAAGGTCAGGATCTCCTCAAAATTTGGTCCCAACATAGGCATAATCCTCAATCATGAGGATTTGGTCATCTATCCAACAGAATAAGGGATTCCCATGTTTGACCTTGGCTCCGCCACCTCTAGTGCAGGCCATGATCTCCATTCACCGCAGCATGTATGGGTATTGAGATCTCAACTCTGTAAATACCACATGTGGTCTCAAGAGAGGTACTTTCTCAAAGAAGAAGCATGCCAAGTTAGGCCCGTAGCCGAACTGTTTCAGTTCTCCCTACTGACACTTGGTTAGCTGATCCTTGAACACACTCAATAATGCCTCGGCCAAGTTAAACACTATGGTTTCCATGGCCTCCAAGGAATATAGCATATGTTCCTAAGAATCTTGATGATCCCCTTGGCTCTCAGCTACCCTCTGCATGGTGAAGAGCACAATCCAAAGTGGTAAATCCCTCACTTCTTTAATTGGAATTTTCTTCCTAGACATTCTAGTTCCTGGATAGCAGTGACGAACTGTGAGCTCTTGTGTGGTAATGTCTCCCCCTTGAGATCTTGCCTATGGAATAGGTGCTCCACACTTGGATAACCCGGTGAGAAAATAAATGTCTTCCACCTCCACAGTGAGGATGTGGTCCCCCACCTCAAAATGTTTTTGTTCTGGATTCCACATCCGTAATATATATTCCAATAACTTGACATGGGATATCATGCTAGGATCTTGGAAGAATTTTAGGAGGCCACAAGCCTGTAGAGCGGCTATGGAAGCCCCATCTTCCTCAGCACGAGCATCATCATCTTCGTGTTGTCGTTCTTTCCACACTACCATTTTGGACAAAATGGCCTGTCAATAACCATAAAAAGAGCATTTAGACACATAATCAATCAATAAAAATGCTTAAAACCCACTGATTTTGCTACGCCATCCATCTTTGGGGCGTGGTTTACGGAACCACTCTTGTCCCTTTGAGACAGAGCGGTGCCACTGCCTGTCCAAGTCATTAAAATCACGGTTTTCCACGGGCACCGCTTATCCCACAAAGGATAAGCACGTTACCTAGGAAACCAAATTTATCCTTGGGTAAAAAACCCCAAAACCTAATGAAAAAGCTTGGAAAGAGGAAATTGCAACCATGAAAATGATGGATATGGTCTTGGCTCTTACCTCAGACTGACGAATCATAAAATGAACGGGTAATGGCTCCTGAAACTCCAACTGAAAATTGCACACAAAAATTCCAAATGCTCTCCAAGACTTGGTAAATGATAAATGAAGTGTTTTCTACTATTTCATGAATTTTATATGATATTTTTTAGGCTTAAAATATTATTTTAATGTTTTTTAAATTATTTGATTAAAAAATACCTTTTCTATAGTTGTAAAAGTCAATTTTAAATATTTTTGGGGAACTAATAGTCTTTTTAAAAGTTGTTGCAGGGATGAGACTGAATAGTATTGACTATGGATAAGTTCGTTTTTGGATTTTTCATACTTACATAAAATGGAAAAAGTCATCGAGCGTTAATTTCGACATTTTGGTCGTGCTCCGTAAACCTAGTACCAAAATTTCAAGTCGTTTTCACTTCTTTTCAGGCTCGTTAACTCATTCATCGTGAAAAAGAAACCCTAATGGAGTCTTCTTCAAACTCTTTTTGGACCCCTTTAATGTGAAAATATTGTCGCGGGAGCTTGTCTTCTTCACACTCATAAAAGTACTTGAAGATTCATCTTTCTGACGATAGTTTACCCCTTTTCGAAAAAGGACCCCTTGGAGTCTCCTTTTTTGTTCGTTCAAACTCTCTAAAATGAACGATACCGAGTTTACTTTCAATGGACTCGTTAAACCGAACACTAAGAGACCCTTTTTGGGATCAAACCCCTCCTTTATCAAGTTTGTGAAATGTATCAGAATGGACTTATCTCCTGGATAAGCTACAACGAGTGTTTGACACCCTCTTTGAACTCGTAAAAATGAAAAATAGGAACTCATCAATCGTGATGGGAAAATTAAGGGAAGGGAACCATTTCATTTTGGAAATAAATGGCAGTTTGTAGTCACCTTTGAACATGGCACTTGTTTGCATTTCATTCAATCAATTGGGTATTCAACTTGCTTCCAATTCAATCCAATTTCATGAGTCATATCTCTCCTTTGAGTCTTTCAAAGAATGCATCGTTTACTGTCGCATTATGTCATGATATCCACCTGGTTTAAGTCAATGTTTCCAAGTCCTTCGTCGTGCCATCCAATGTTCAAAGGAAAATTGAAATATTACTTGTGCAGTCAAAATAGCCTTTGTGTCAGTACTTTTTGAGTCAGTCCTATGGTTACATCATACTCAAAATTCCAGAACTTTGTTCCAAGTTTTGTGTCATCGATGTGGGATTCATCATGGCCCTCCTTCGATGATACTATTCCTATCAACATCAACTCATCATCCAGGATTTAGTCTTTGAAACAAGTTAAGTACCTTGAGATCTATATGCCTCAATGATGGATTCTCTCACTTTTGACATAGGTTCACATCATTGACCTTTGATCGAAAGATCCAACTGTTGTTAAACATCAAATCATCTATTAACACTCAGGGGATTGTATTAGAGTACCTTGGGAATCATTGACATCAATTATGATCTCCCTCGAACTTGTTAACGGTTCTCATCATTGACCGGTAATCAAGTGGTTTCTACAATGTTTGACATCAAGACATTGTAATCACATGGATAGAATCGTACTTTGTGGAAGACGAGACAAAGACCCTGGGCATCTGTTAAAGTGCTCATTTCTTTCTCCAGGATGCGATGGAGTATATTGTATGATTCTTAGCATGCATCCACATTTGTATGGTCATGGTTGTGCTCAAATTTGCATTCATTTGACACAGATATAGATTGTATATCTGGTAGTTATGTCCAAGTTTGAGTCCCTCTCACATGGATCTACGATGTATTCCAGTAGCCATGTTTGTTTATCTCTCTCATGGATCTGCCTTGTATTGGTCTGCAGCCATGATGAGGAGACATTTTAAAATCAAAATTATTGATGTATTGCAGAAGCATGGTTGATGATGATCTCCGATCAAGCGATTTCTTGCCTCGAAGTGATAACTTGCTCTTTCAAATCCCTCTCCTATCGTATCCCTCTAGCCTCATGCTTTGGGGGGCATTCTGTTACACATAAATGTCGTCATCATCATGTGATGAGGTCCCAAACATCAGCAATTGACCTCAATTCCCAAAAACTGAAGTTGGACATTAACCCAGAACTCTAATTTACATATTTTAGTCCAACACTAACTTTTCCCTTGATGCAAGAGGTGTTACCATCTTCAGTAATGCTAATTTCCTCTTGGCAATAAGTGGTGCCACGGCTTCTTGCCTTTAATCAAAGAGCGATTCCACCCTGGTAATGCTCTGTTAGCATGGAAGACAAGCGGTGCTCGAGTCAAAAAGTCAAAAAGAGAAGATTCACGAAGCTTCTCGAAGGAAGTCTTTGTGGCACCCTCATCCCTACTCATGTGGACCACCTGGACTCAAGATCCCCCTAGTAGGATCTCCCTTCCACCTCATCCACCATTTTATCAACCATCCCTATCCTTCAAAGGCCTATAAAACTTAGCTCATACCCCACTATTGAGAGAGAGAAAAGTTATGCTACTGCATTGAGATTCTAACTAAATCTAGGGTGAGCATAGAAGGAGCAAGTTGGAGCTTTTTAGGACAAGGAGTGGCATGTGAAGGAACATCACAACACTAAGGTGATGGTTGTAAGATTTCTCATTCATTTTTAATGCAAAGCTAGTTCCTTTCCCATAAAATGTATTATGTTTTGATCTTTCTGTTTATTACTAGATTCCTTAGTCACTAGTATAGAATTGTGGATTATATTTTGGTACCTTTGATATTGCTTGTCTAGTTGATTTGTTTGTGTAGGTACATCCGTGGAGACTCATCACCACAGGAGACACTTATGTCATACTTCAAAACATCCAAAGGACCCATTCCATATGTCTAAAAGATCTAGCAGAAGTATTCCATCCTTTGTCTCTCATTTGTTCTATATAAGAACCATTTAGACTAGAGGAACAACTCTTATCCGCAAGAGGCGCAATATTCCTAACGACTGATTTACCTAGGCAGTACCAGCATCAGACTACGAGGGTTTCAAGCCACTTTGCGAGGCTACTCCGTAGAGTGGCTCAGGCCGTGGTGTGCTATCACGAGCATCACCACGAGGATTAGTCCGCATAGGCTCCTTCATTTTTGTACCGTATTTACATTGAAAGATTTGAAGCTTCAGTTTTTTCCTCATATATATGTGTTTTAAAAATATGACAATCCTAAACTTTAGGTGATCTGAAAGCTTGATGCTTCATTATTTTTTTTCTCATATTTGCCTTTTATATATATGAAAAACTATTATTGACAGACATGTGTGCAAATGTGATGTGTGAATGTATGCCTACTATGAATCCAAATGCATGTTTTTATGTTATAACGAACTTAACTATGAGCAATATACCAATCTAAGACAAAGTTTTCCATGGAATCTGCCATAGTATTTAAATGTATCAGAATGTGTTGATATGAAACTTTCTCAAAAGACCTTTCTAAAATCCTAACTCTTTGGAATGTATGAAGGAGTAGGGCGTTCTAAATGATGTAGACTTAGTTTAACTGATGAACAACCAATTGCGAGTCTAGGTAAACCCTAATTTCTCTTACATCATTAACTATGAATTCCGTCAACAACCCAATCACTGCATGATACTCTGTCAGATTTTTGGTGGAGGGACCCAAACAAGTACCCCCTGAACTCACTAGATCGCATGTATGAGAGTACAACACCCAAGCTACCGATGCAAGATTCAAGGTGTAACGATTAGAACCATCCGCGAAACCAATAAAGGTGGCCATCTATCAATTAAAAATAGGACTTACGTAAGTAGGATTGTGAAGATCACATCTTATATCACACAAAAAACTATGTTTTTAAAAAGAAACACACAACACTCTATAAACAATATCTGCAAAGAACCTATCCTAGATGACCTAGGCATAGTAGCTTTTGAGGTAGAGCCCATTGTAGGTCTCTCCCAAGGGTGTCCCATCATAATCCATTAACTCATATGCATCTTTCTCCAAAACATGACTGATAACATAAGGTTCGTGCCACATAGACTCTAGCTTCCCTTCCCCCAACTTATCATGTTTCTAGTCATAGTTCAAGACCAGATCTCCTTCGTTAAAAGAGCAGGGATGAACCATGATACTGAGCTTTCATTTGTTGTGTGTGTGCCTCATTTGCTAAGGCAGCATCACGCTGAGTTTCGTTGAGCTTGTTCAAGTATAAGAACCGTTCTTCTTCTATGGTGGTGTTGGGAAAAAGTTCTGCAACGAGCTTTAAATAAGGAATCTCACACTCTATTGGAAGAGTGGCCTCTAATCAATACACCAATTGGAATGGTGTGAAACTAGTCGAAGTTTCTATGGTAGTCATATAAACCCAAAGCACTGAAAAAAGTTGCAAATTCCAATTAGATTTGGGCCTAACCTACCATCCGATGAAGCATAGTTTTTAGGACTTTGTTGATTGCTTCAAGTTGGTCATTGTCCTATGGATAATAAGGTGTAGAGTTATCATGATGAAACCCTAATTTTTCACTTAGTTCTTCCATCGCCTTGTTTTGGAAATGTGACCCATGATCAGTCACAATAGCCCTAGGAATCCTGAATCTATCAATAAGATGGTTAAAGAGCAAAAGATCAGTTGTATTTCCATATTTGGCATATGTGAGCATAGCCTCATCCCATTTAGTGAAGTAATCCACAACCACAATAATGTATCCATGCCCCCCGACTGAGGTAGGTCTACAGTGCTCAAAGTCTATGCCCCTTTTTGCAAAAGGGCCAACTGCTACGATAGGATGTAGCGGAGCCGGGTGGGTGCGCTTTTTTTATGTAAAAAGTTGATAAGGAGGGAATTTTTTGAAAATTTCAATACAATCCTTGAATATTGAAGGCAAAAAATACCCGGCACACAAAATCTTCTGGGAAGTAGCCAACCTAGAGAGGTGACCGCCACAGGCTCCGGAGTGGCAATCATTTAAAATGATATCAGCTTCATCATGAGTGAGACATCATCATAATATAGAGTCAACACCATGACAGTATAATGTATCATTGATAATGAGATAATAATTGGCTCGGTGGAGGATGCGACCATGCTCATTGCGAGTGGCAATAGGCTAATATTGTTGCGTCTGGAGCTAGAAAATGAGATCTCCATACCAAGGATCAGTCGTACTAATGAGGAACAAAGATTCATCAAGAAACGAATCAATGGGCTCTGTTACCTCAATAATACAAGGAAGGTCACACATAAGCTCAGCGAAGCAAGGGACTTCTTAGAACTAGTTTTGGCAAATTTTGTTTGTAGGAATTGTGCAACCGGTGCGAACACCGCTTATTCCTCTACCCTATATGGTACAAGTATAGAACAAAACACCATAGCAGTACATCCTTTCTCTAGATGGTTAATCTACTAATGAAAATTACTCTCATACCTCAGATATGCAAGCCTTAGTCCTTGTTTGACTTCTCTCCATGCGATCTACAATACCTATGAAGAAGCATCAAGAAAACAAGACAAACAAGATGAGAGTAAAAAGACAGATTAACGATCTATGCTAGTGATCAAGGAATCCAATAATATTTAATTGATATGAACACAAATCAAATATGGGAAAGGGGAACACTTTTGTATTAATCAAATAAGAAGGTAAATCTGCAACCAAATCCTTGATTTTGCTAGATTTGTCTTCCACAATGGACTTACAACACTCCTTACTCACACAAAGATCTTCACACACAAACTCACTCAAACTTTCCTCTATACCAGACTTCAATCCAATAGCATAAGGATCCTGTGTTTGGTTTCCCCTCACTCCCTTCATGAAGGATTCAATTATAGGCCAAGGAAGGTCCACATGGGATTATATTCTTTAGGATATGGATAGGGGATGATCCCTATGGGTGAGGAGGTCGAGTGCCACCTCTCCCTAGCTGATAGGAACCACTTCCACGAGGGATTTCACATGGAAGATTCCTGAATCTTCCTTTTTTCTTCTTTTAAGGTTGGCGGTGTTTTTTGCTCAAAGGGGAAGGCGTCGATGATTTTTTCTCAAGAGGGAAAAGAACCGACGGCGCCTAATGTCAATGGGAAATAGGCGTTAGCACTCTATCATAAGAGGGAAAGCGCATCATTCTTCTCAAAGGTGGAAAAAAGTCACCACAAGAATCCCTGACCAAGTTCTCTGAAGGGTGCTCAGCCATCAGTGGATATTTTAGGTGCAGCATGCTACCTTACTGATATCATTATTTAGACTTGTTATTGAAGGGGGGATTGTTAGATTGTGGGTCCCTAAACAATCACAAAGGACGAAATCACCTCTTTATGAGTCGTTATCCTTATATTTTGATCATGTGTCATCCTTTTTCTGTGATGAGTTATCAATGAGATATAGATCTAGAGGTGGTTCGATCCATGCACTATATATTGATATCATTGGATGAATATGTTGTGAATATGGATTAAATCCTTGTCCCTTAATTCTT
This sequence comes from Pseudotsuga menziesii, assembly GCA_001517045.1. Lineage (NCBI taxonomy): Eukaryota > Viridiplantae > Streptophyta > Pinopsida > Pinales > Pinaceae > Pseudotsuga > Pseudotsuga menziesii. The sequence goes on from LPNX011185416.1 coordinate 416,395, forward strand.
CTATCCACTCTATTTCTTTTCTTTAATAAATGTGAGTAATTTGTATTTATAAAGAGATGAAAAAATCAACAACAAAATTTACAAAAAGGGGATGTAAAGTATTAGTCCAAAGTTGAGCTTCAAAAATATTTTTGAAAGATACAAAAGAACCATATACAATCTTCCTTACTGTTGAGGATATAACCATATAGCTTCTAGATATTGTACTACTATACACCTTGATAAATTTCCCAAGCAGTAATAAACAAAAACTATTCATGATCTATTCTTCAACATTTTCAACTTCATCTTTTTCGGCAAATATGCCCTCCTGATCCTTTGAACTTGAAATATCCATAGAAAAATGGAGGGGCTAACAGATAGCTCAAAATCCTTGTTCGAAAAATAATATGTGGTTTGGGAGTTTTTATCCAGAATTTGTTCACCATGAAGTTCCAAAGTAACCTTAATAGTATCAATAACAATAGTATTGGAAAAAATATTATCTTTAGTGTCATTCAAATGAATATCCAAATAGGATAATTGATACGAAAGTTTATGCACAACTTGCTCAAAATCATACAACCGATTGTCAATGAATGGAATGTGGACTATGACATGTCGCATTGCCTCCATAAAGCTATATGAGAATTAATATGACATAGTTGGTTGTGAATATCCCTCCATTAAAATCTAGTATCTTTTTTTTCCATTGACGCTTCTTGAATCCCTATCTCTAATTCAGCAGTAAAATTCATCCTCAATTAATGCAACCCAATTGGAGTCCCCATGTCCCAAGACTGCCATATTAAAAAAAGGGGGGATATTGAACCAAACTTAAGAATTGCCTCATATAGTATGGTATATGCTTGCCCAAATGTCACCACAATCCAATCTAATTTACCGGGGCATAGGTAAAGGAGTCATCAAAATAAAAAAAACCCACAATACCATCACTTAAACATGCTACAGACCATAATTATAGCTTTCCTCTTTGTTGCAAATGCAAATGAAGCTTGAGGGAGGGAGAGGAAAATACATAATCCGAGACCCTGATAGGTATAGGCCACCCATAGGCCTATTCATGCACATGACAGTCAAGTTTTTAGGTATGATTAGGGAATGGTGGAAGAAGATCCTTATGGAGGTATTAACAATCTGCTTTCAAAATATCAAAGTTATTAATGCATTTCCCATGTAACCCCACATCGAGGGACGCATATATGTTGATGGGAGACTAGGGAATCCAACATGTACCATGTTTTCCATTAGCATAAATATCCCCTTGAGCCAATTGAACAAAGTTTATTTGCATGCATATCATCTATGGTTTTGTTACTCTACCGAACATGATAGAATTGAACGTTAGAAAATTGATTAAGGAGAATGTTAATATGGTATTGCAATCTTACTACTAACTTATATTCTATACCTTTCTTCCATCTAGATTGAGATATAATTAAGACAAAATTTCCTATAAAAAGTAGCGATTGGATGCTTAGAGAAGAAGCGATGTTGAGGCTTTGATAAAGAGCATATCAATTAGATTGATTATTCGTGGCTTTTCTTGGACCCCATTTGAAATTTTCTACTGAAGTTCCTCTTGGATCCCATAGGATCCCTATTGGCTTAGAACTCAACCAAAAAAACCCAGTGGACAGGGGTTCCCTCTCTGTCGATATTCAACTCGCTACGATCTCCCTGAGCATCGGCAAGACAGGTTTTACCCTGTCTAGCAACACCCGCAGAGGGAGGGCTGACGGAACTAAGTTTCTGCAAAAAAGAAGAGGACTTTTGGAATTAGTAATTCATTTGTCTATCTGTAAGATCTAAACAATTGTTGAATCATTCACAGAACCACTCATCATTTCTAGTCAATAGATTGCATCATTTGTTCACAGCAGAAGCATCATATAACATAAATAAATATACTGTCACACAACAGATCTATCAAGATAACTTTATTCATAAGTCGTAAACATTGCATCATAGATCTGTGTCGCACATACTCATCAATGGATTGCAGAAATAGAAAAAGACAGAAAAAGATAACAACATTTTAGATCAACCTCATCTCTTCATATTGCTTCTACGAAGTAAATCATAGATCCAAAAAGACAACACTTTTAACTCTTAGTCATAAAGCAAAGATTCAGATCAATGATCATAACCAAGTTTCTCTCCCATCAATATATCTTTACATTCACAATTATTCATCTATTTATAGGCTTGCGCCTTTACATTCATGGTCCACTTCTAACTAACTCCTAACTGATTCTACCAAGTAATGACCAATATCCGCAAAATATGGTCCAAAAGTACAAAAAGTGACACAAAATATTCAAAAAATAGTCTATCTTCCGCCTTGCACGATGTCTTCTAAGCTTGCGCAGCATCTGTGAAGCTGCGCAACTTACCCCAACCCCTTGCCAACAAGCCCCCAACATAGTCTTGTGGCTCACCCTCGAGCCACGTCGGGTGGACATGGTGTACTGGTTGATTTTGATATTGTAGTCTTCGTACTGCTGAGAAATTTCTGATACCTGCATTTTGATTTTCTCAGCAAGGTCTTGACTTGCAAGAAAATATTGCTTTGGTGGATGCTCCACCATCTTGGTATTTACTTCCTTCTTGCCGTCTTGTACATCCTGCAGTGCAGTGGCTACTTTTACCAACAGTTGGGCTCCAATTTCTTGGAACTCGTCGAGTTGGTCACTAAGTTTTCGATGTCTCTCCTGCGCTTTTCCAACACGCTATTGTAGCTCCTTTAGCTCTGCGGACCATGTGATTGACACAAGTGCTGGCATTGTCCTTAATTTTATCTTCAACATCGCCAACTGCTTCTCGGATTCTTTCAAATGCTTTGTAACTTTCTCTAATTGTTCATCTTGAACGACACTGCCCCAAAATTGTGTCGTTGCTTCTATGATCTTTTTATCCTCTTGCTCAGTCTCTTCAAACTGTGCCGCTATCTCTTCGATGGCACTCTTCCATTCTACGACCTACTCTGGTGGTGTGTTTCGGTAAACCATAGCATTCAACAGAGTGTTTTCCAACTGGAGCTATGCGATGACTTCTCCAAGTCACTTGGATTTGGAAACTGCATCCAACTCTATCGTGCTTTCATGTATGTACCGGCAGGCATTTGTAATGGCCTCTTCTACCTACCGCTGACTAGTGAAAAGATGCGCCTTCTCAATAACAAGGCGGTCTGTTTCTTTCTTCATCTCTGTTATTTCTTCTGTGGCTATCGTCTTCATCTCTTCCTAGGCCTTCTTTAGCACCTCGATTTCCTGTGATGTGGCTGCTATCACTGTTTCATTTGCTCGACACAACTCCTCAACTTCTTTCTTTAGCATCTCTTCTACCCTGTGTGATGGCAAGTACTGGCCGTTGATGTCCTTCTATCAATCGACCAAATCCTAGTCGGTGACCTACTGTATGTGCACTAAGGTCTGGGTGGAAAACTTATTGATATCCATTGTGATGCTCTGCAGCTGCTCTAGTGAGGAGTTCACATCTTCTTATCTAGCGTTGATTGTAGTCGAGGGAACCTGAACGTTCATGGCCTGGGGCTCAGTGCTAATCGATGCGAAATCCTGCACAGCTGCACTTTTCACTCCTCTTAGTGAAAAAACATTATATATAGAATCTAACTTGGTGCATACCTCAGCAAAACCTTCCCGGGTGGACTTACACATCTGTTTTGTTGCAACATCATATGAGTCAGTGATGGACTTAATAAGCCATTGTAATTGTGCCTCCAACACAGATCTGGTACTACTACTCGCATCCTGTTCCATTTGATTCTTTATCCTTATCTCCTTAAATATAAATTGCACCTCAAGGTCCATAGGAGTTTATGTTGATGATTCACCATCGGAGTCATGGTGACTTTCCTGGTCAGCTCCTCTTACTGGATCATCAGGTGCGTCTGCTAGTGAACCTGCTAAGACTTTGCTTGTGCTAACCAACTCCTGCCATGTTGTAGGCCAATCATCAATTGTAGCCTCTAATTCCTCATCCATAACTTTATACGACATCAGTAACCGCTGCCTATCTGGGTTATGAAAAACTTGGACATGAATTGTGTGTGGTCATATGGCGAACTGAGCTATCCTCCGATATTTAGCCACGGCCTCATTGGTCAGTAAAGGAAATTTGGTAGCTGCCGCCTGCAGCGCTTCCTAGTATATCCAAAAATGGATCATGCAATCCTCTTGTCAATTGGTCTCCTCTACCCACCACAAGTTTTGATATCGTGCTCCTTTGCACACCTTAACAACTTCAACAATCATCTTTGGTAGTCCTCTGGCTCCATCCAAGCCACCAATGCAATTAAGATCAATAGCCAACTATATGTCAAGGGCTGCTCTCTAGCCTGAACTGCGACTGTGTCCTTAGTCAACTGGTTCAACAAGAAAAGGGACCAGTTCATTCACACCCCTTCGACACATTGTTGAGCACATGCGATCACCCACGAAGTGCACTAGATGGGGCGATTCTTATGGACGATTTTACTTATGAGGATTTGAGCGGCGATACGTACCATCCTATCATTAATGTTGTCAATGTGATATGATCTACCATCGTGATGCAAGTCATACCTCTGCTTCAACCATGCAGCAAGCCTCTTGTCATTATCCCTTCCTTTGAAATATTGCAATGGGTATGGCCCATCCTTTGACAACCCCATGATCTCTGAGATCAAGTCCTCCGTAATCACAATTTTCTGTGTCCAACCATAGCGTTCCTCCATGAAATCAAGACAAAATTTGCTTGACACATGCATTTTATTCGTTCAGCCACCCAAAATGTGGCATATTGATGAGCCCTAGCAACCCATATTTATCCATCCCTTGCGCCCATGGATGGGGAATACGCACTATGGGCCCTCCTGCAACCAAAGGAAATGACTTGTAGGGTTCATTCGCTACATCCTGCAATGTCAACAGATCATGATCCTCGTATTTCATTTTCATCAACATAGGGACAATGTCAGTGGTGCACACTATCCCTTTCGGTAGGGTCAGCATTTTTGGCTGATACTTCTGATTCTTTGTTAACTAGCAAGGCTGTGCACCAGGTCAGGTAGGAGCAATGTAACCTAGAATGTCCTTTATAGAGACCCCAGTGTGGACCACTGATTCTACAGTACCAGAGATGGATGGCCCCGTCTAGGTAGCTGCATCTTCTTGCACCCTCACCAATGTCTGTGTTTCCCTCTTCGTCAGCGCTGGGGAGCTGGGCTTCTGCCCCCGCCATTTCTTCATCGAGATGGAGGATGATCGGACCTACATACTATAAACTTATTCTACGATGATAATTGGTCTAATGGGAGAGTCTCTTTCACTAGAAATATCTACCGTTTTGGGGTCACTCTGCATCCTGCAACAATTTCCCACAGTCGTGAGACACTCTCTCCTTCACTCTACAACTCACACACTTCGGTGGCCAACCCTGGAACTCAATTTTGCTTCCACACTCTTGCAACCCAACTTAGCACAATGGTGCTTCCGACCTGCGTCAATCACCTTCTTATAGCATCCATCCGATCCATTGTTCATCATTACCAAATCAACCATGGTCATCATGACTAAATCTGACATTAAAGACCCAAATTCGTCGTCGATTCGTGTTGGCAAGGGGTTTCAGGGTAAGTAAGTTGTGCAGCATCGCAGAAACTACGCAAGCTCACGTGGTATCGCGCAAAGGTAGATCGGCACGATAAGCAGAAGAATAACCGCTTTTTGAATATTTTATGCATATTTTGACGAATTTTTGTTGCAATAGGTCAATAGCGGTTAGAAGTCAGTTAGTAGTCAGTTAGTAGTGGACCCTCAATGTAAAGGTGTAATCCTATTTATAGATCTATTTTTGGGGAAAAAAGGAAATCGATCCATGTTGTACGATTGTAATGTTGTGCGATTGTGCACGATTGTATGGGATAAGATCTGGTGTGATCTGGTCTATGGAGAATTTTCTGTCTTAATTGTGGTTTATCTGAGTTTCTTCCTAATGTATGCAGCCTCCGGTTTTGGAGAAGAATTGTGTAATGCGGTACATTTGCGCAAGGTTAATATGATGTGATGAGTATGGCTCAATTCTTGTCTGTTGTTGCGACTCTATTTTGTTACAATGGCATAATATAATTCTATCTTTTTATGCTATATCGATATGACCTGTTACTTTTATGTTGATGTGATCTGTGTTACTGTAATTGTCTGATGCGATATGAGTAATGATGTTTCATGAATAATGCTACGATATTGTGATACTGTGTGATGACTGCATAAGTTATGGCGTCCCTCAGTCAGATCCCCATATCCTCCTTTCCCACTGTCGAAAACTCGGTTTCGACAACTCTCCCTTGAACGCATCGGGTGAGACCTTGTCTGCTTCGCAAATGTTGCTGGGCAGGGTAAAACTTGTCCGGGCCGGTGCTCAAGGAGATTTCATTGTAGGGCGTTGATAGAGTGGGAACCCTTGTTGACAAAGCTTTGTTGGTGGGTTTCACCAACAAATGGTTCTGATGTCGGGACTGAGTTGCAAATAAGAGGGGGATATGTTCTGGCATCCAACTCGATCAGAGATCGAGGGATGGTTTGATCTGAAGTTGCAAGAGTTTGTTGAAGCCTAAAACCAGAATCCTAAGCTGTCGACGAGCCACTGGTTGGACAGATATATCTATGATGGTCCCCATGAATGGTTCTTTTGTGAATTCCCTATACTCTTGCATGAATGGTTGGCAAAGTTCGCTAAGTGGAAGATAAACTTTCAAGGAGGAGAGCCAACATCCTGGACCCCATAATTAATCCAGGAGCTGCAAGAAACCAGCAACAAGGCATCATGGGCAGTCGAGGTATGGTTGGATAGTATCTTATAAGGATACATCACTGAGTTTGATGTTGATACCAATAAATCTTTTAGTGAAGCAGAAAGGGAGTTTTTCAGTGGACAACATGGAAGATTCTTATTGTCGCTACAACTGTCGATTAAGCAACTAGTCTGTGAAAAGGGTATCCTAAAGATGGACCAAGAGTAGTGGAAATCTGGTGTTTGGGGGATGTAGGAACTATGACAGAAAGGGGGGAAATGGGTAAGGAAATAAGGGGTAGATGGGCATGAGTTCTGATAAGAATGTAAAGGTAGTCGAAGAAACAAGTGGTTGTATGAGGGGAGGAGCAAGGTTTTGAGAAAAGACGTAGAGGATGGGAGAAGGTCCTGCTGAAGTCGAAGTGTGATACTGTGAATAAAAACCACACAGGACGAAGCAAATTTTTTGTGACGACGAGGACATACAGGCCCAGGATACACCAGGAAGGATGACAGGATTGAACCCCAGTAGTAACGTGTCTGCTCCTCCACACACTACTCCACCACAAGGAAGGAATGCGCATTCTACGTTGACTTTCCCGACGTGTCAACAATAGTCTAGTAATAGAGCACCAGTAGGAGGAAGAAGGTCCAGAATGGCGGGAGGTGAAATGAAGTTTCCAATATTTCAGGGAAATGGCACCGACGATCCAGAGCAGTACTGGTTCTTATGTGAATCGATCTGGACTACTCGACAAACTATCGATGATGATGTCAAGAAAAGTCAGCTAGCCACTACTCTGAGGGGCCACGCATTGGAATGGTTTATGAGATTCACATAGGTGCCTCAAGGAGGTACTGCAAAAACATTGGATGAGATCATAACAGGGCTATTTGATGAATTTAAGAAGCCGAAATCCAAAGCTCAGTACATTACTAAATTAAAAGAGATCAAACAATTCCCCAATGAAACGATTTGGGATTTTGATCAGCGATTTAAGACATTGATGGCCAGGGTCAGCTTTCATATGAACAATGTTCAGCATAAAGAATGGTTTATCGTGGTGCTTGTGCCTCATATCCGACAATCATTAATGCAAAAAAGATTGCGACATAGAGCGAGGCTTTGAAGACCGCGATGAAATTGGAGGCATTGCCAGTAGGGGAAACCGCCATTGGAATGAATCAGATTTAGGCGCAGTTGGCCAATTTGACGCTGCAATAGAAAGACATCAAAAAGGCCAAGGAAGATCACGATGATATTTGGTGCACCCGTTGCCATGCAAGCAGACATACCAAGGATACCTGCCCAACGTTTCAGAATTATTTGCTGTCAGGAGCCCCCAATCTGTTGAATGGTGTTAGTGCACCATGGTGTCACATCCATCAGTTCTATGGGCATCAACGCGAGAACTGTGATTACATTCATAAGATGGTTACCAAAGCAGAAATTTTGTACAGTACATTTTGTTGGTCAGTTGGGCACAATGACAAAAACTGTCACGCTTGTGATTTGCTCCAGGAAAGGACGTATGATTCATACTTTATGAAGATGAGGACCCCCAGAAAGCACAAGAACAGCCACAAATAGTACAACCAGCAGCCTAGGTACTGTATACACCACCGCCTCCATTTCAGTTTGTCCCTACGCAACCCTCACAATAGTTTATAGTGCAGCCGCAATTCGCACCACAACCGCAAATGGTGGTACAACTGCAGTATAACCAAGCACCGCGACTATAGTATAATCAGCCACAATATGTTCAAGCCACGCACTATGTCCAGTAGCAACCTAACCCACCGCAGCAACAAGTGGCCCAACTATACTTTTAGATAGGAGGAGTCTGAGGGGGATTTTGCGAAGGGTTCAGAGGTCAAGGAGGAGGATTTGGCCGAGGAGAAGGATGAGGTTGTGAATCAATCCAGTGCTACACCTATGGGTATTTGGGTATTACCAAAGGGAGTGACCTCGTGCGCAGTGCACATACTGTGCAGCCAGTGAACATAATGTTGAATGTTTCCCTCAGTTGATTGTAAAATGGTAGGTAGGACAAATTCCTCAGTTACAGAATGCATAGAATCAGAATCAGCCTGCATTCCAAGTACATGAACCAGCCGATAATGCAGAACGAGGTCCCATCGCAAACTCAGACTCAAAACCCTCCTCATAAATAGAACCAACTGATGAATCAACCATTGAATCAGAACCCACCTTTGAACTTGTTGCTGCCGCAACCTTTCTCCCCGATTTTAGTTTTTCACTTAAACTCTGGGACCCCTCCTCATCATTATTCGCTTGGATCGATCGTTGAAAGTTGGCCACATTTGAGCCTTAGCGCTGTTGTCTCATTTCTTTGGATCGGGCCTCTTTCGAACGAGGCTGAGCTCTCACTCATCCATCGTTGCGGATCATGGATCAAACTCGCCGCCCGATTGAGGTTTCATCCATGGCCCGATTCCCTGTTTTAAACCTTTGTTTCCTAAGTTTCTAATGGCCCGTCGTTGCGGTCGGGAGGATGAAATCAGTTTTCGACGTGAGTTTCATCCGACGTCTGACCAGCCGTCCCTCACCCGAACTATTTTTCTCCCTTGTTTCCTGTCTCTGACTTGCGTTCCGTCCGCCGTTGCGGGTGGCAGAGCCTTCTATTCTCCGATCCACTCCCCTCCGCCGTCCAATTTCCTTGGTCTCCTGCGTCGTCACTCACCCACTCCTCGTGTCCCTCCGCTGTTGCGGCTCATGCAGCTTTGTCCCATCCGATCCTGGTATCGCCCGATCGCCGGCTTATCCATTGGTTGCCGCCCCAAGCTTAAACGGACCCCTGCCTGGGTGAACCAGGCCAGCTTTTTGTGGATTTTTCGTCGTTGTTAAAGGTTTTCGATGCCTAATGTCTCATGTTAGTGGATAATGCACTAAAATTGCATGCAGGGGGAATCCCATAGATCGGTAGAGCGGCCTACGGTGAGGAAAAAGACAACCCAAGTGGACGACAGAGGCATCGACGTGGCATTTTCAGCAGTCATTGTCAGGAGGTAAAACGCCTATGGAAATGATTAAGGAAAACGCAACGACCAGAGAAGAAATTGAATCGTCAAAGGCGCTGAAAGGCCACACGCTGAAGGGAGCCGAGGGGACAGCATATTGTAGTTTAAATAGTTGGAATGAGGACTGAAAAAGGGCTTTTTCCCTTAGAAAATTTTGCAATGGTTGGCTTGTAAGAGGAACTACTTCGTTTTGCTAAGTGAACTGCAATTTTGTCTGCTGGAAAGAGTAAAGAAGTGGAATGTACCAATGCAATTCGATGAATAATGTTGAAGAGGAACTATTTCGTTTTCAGCTGTATTTCATTTGCTGTAAGAATATTTGACGTTCTGAACCTACGTTCTTGTTAATTGTTCTTCAGTAGTTTTATGGGATACATTTTCACTAAGAGCAATAAATGTTGTTATAGAACGATCGGCTATCCGGTTATTTGAATATTGTAAGCATTCATGTGCTGTAGGAGAAGTATCAGCTATCTGGTTTTTTTTTCTTACCGTATGTGATATTGTATTGCTCTGTCAAGATGATAACCTTGCTCCCTAGGGATAGTTTAGATAGTTAGTTTATTTCTGTCCATATCTGATTTGGTTGCTTGTGAGCATAAGACGAGAGGTAAGAACCTGCGCATCACTTTGTGACCGCTCCCTGCATCTGGATCTCCCTGCATTTAGTTAGGCACGTGCATATCATTCATTTAAGTCAAAATACAAAACTCGGTGGGCCGGGCCGCAACCGGTAAGCTCGTGTTGTTACTTTGACCTACGGTAGCCGGACCGTAAACCGGACGGATTCCCTATACCAAACAGTCAGCGGGCTAGTTGGGAACGCTGATTGGGGAGAATCCATTACTGTTGCCGCCTGCGATTTTCCAGGCCTCAACAGTTTTGGTGCTAGAAGGAGGGCTGCCAGTGCATGGTTGGCCAAGGAAACCCGTTTTACAGAGATTATTCCACTGGTTACAGTTCTGAAAGTAGTGGACCACCAAATCCAATTCCAGAAGAAGAAAACAGAGAACATCTATATCATGTTCGCAATGAAATTGTAAATGATCTAAGAAGACATACTCGTGCTTATGTAAAGAAGATCGGAGGATTGCCTATCATTCCTGAGTTGCCTAGAAGAGAGTACAAGAGGAAATACCGTCCTATAATAGAAGACTCGGTGTTGGTTGGAGACTGGCAAGAACTTGTAGAGACTGCCTTACAAGAAGTTGAGCTACCTTTGAATCAAGAAGGCCCCGAAACCCCTTACATTTCTCCTATTCACACCCCGGTTGGTTCACCTCTGCACTCTCCACCTCGACTTATGGCAGCAGCTAACGCCAACCAGCCACCTAACCCTCCAAACCCGCCACCTGCATGGAAAGCCAGATCACCTCTGAATCTGACCCCACCTTTGCACGACCTACCTCAAGCCTTTGAAAAGTTATTGCCTAAGTTTGATCCCAATGAGAAGATATTGGTGGATGATCATCTACAGAGTTTCTACCTGGCGATAGAAGGTCTGAAGGCTGGGGAACACGAATATGTGGTGTGTATACTATTCCCGCATACCCTCAAAGGAGCTGCGGCTTCATGGTACTTTGGATTGCCTGCCAATTCGATCCCAGATTGGGATTCTTTCGAGAGAATGTTTAGAAGTAAGTATGCCATCCAAAAGACTCACGCTGCCCTCATGAAAGGACTGTGTGCTTTGAAGAAAGAGAAAAAAGAAAAAGTGCATAGCTTCACACAAAGGTTTGCAGCATATCTGAGAAATTTTTCTAAAACGGATAAGCCTTCAGACAAATTATTGATCGAATACTATACTTCAGCCTTGGGTCCTGATTTAGCCATGTTTGCAAAAGGCAGAGCCAAGCCTACTTTGATGGAAACTTATGAAGAGGCAGAAGTAGTGGAGGCAGAAAGGGAGAGCGTTGAAGATTATCCTGAACAATCAGTGGAAAAAAGGAGAACTTTGCTGTTTACTAAGCCCAAAGAGGAGAAAACACCAGATTATGAGGGTATGGCCAAAATGGTGCAGAAATTGTCTAACAAGATCATAGACTTAGAAAAGGAAAAAGAAGCACAAAAGTTTTACAGGCCATATTATAAGAAAAGGGAGGACAACAATCACTCCCAACCTCCTCCTCAAAAGAATGCATCCATGAATCTAACAGACATAGGAATGGAGAATTTTTGTACTTTTCATCAACAACCCCATTCCGAAAGGAACTGTCCGCAATGGATAAATTCAATGACATTGGTCATGAATCAGATGTTGGATTCAAGATTGACAGAAGAAGATGAGAACGAAAAGAAAGAAAATGTTGTTTCAACTTCTACAAAAGAACAGGAAGAAGAGACTATGGCTTTATGGAGTTCTGTTTCAGTGCTCGACGCAGAGGAAGAAAACACCCAGGGATGCAAAGATGTCAGGGAGGCTAACGTCACAACTAGGAGCAAAGGGGAGGTTAGTGATGACAGTCTTTTACTCCCAAAGATCAGAAGGCTGCAAAGAAATGTCAGGAAGAAGTTTCAAGACGATTCATTAGCCAACCAGGTACCAGAGTTTACCATTACAAGCCAAGACCCTAAACAGAACAGAACGTTGCCTAGGCCAAATGAAGAGAATGCAAATGCTAATAAACCTCAGTCCGTTAAACAACTAATCGAATATGACATTGTTGAATATTTAAAGAAGATAAAGGCGAATGTCCCGCTGTTCGAAATGTGCAAAGTGCCTCAGCAGAAAGAAAAATTGTTGAAAGCGCTGGAAACATCAGAGGAGAAGTTTCCCACAGACAATCAGCCTCGGGGGGAAGAAGAAATCGGGGAAGCTAGTACTGGAGGTAAGCCTACAACCAGACATCCACCTTTCCTCCTGACGTTTGAAATTTTTAATCATAACGTGCACAATTGTCTAGCGGATTCAGGGGCGTCAATTAATGTCATGCCCATATCTGTATGTAAGAAGATAAATGGGCAGCCCAAGCCAACCACCTGGAAAGTAGTGCAGTTGGATAGGACGGACGTCAAGGTAGTTGGCGAAATGGAGGATGTTCTAATCTGCCTGGCGTCCGATGATAGAGTGTGCCAAGTTATCAACATTGTAGTGGCTGATATACCAGATGCTTACGGCCTGGTCTTGAGCAGAGATTGGTCGGCCAAAATAAATGGGTATTTCGCCACAGATTGGTCACATCTTTGGTTGCCGTACAAAGGGAGTCCTAATCAGATCAAGGTTTTGAGGGAACCTCATATGAAGTACAATGTCACTCAATTGGATGGGAAGAATGTACCAGTTGAATATGTATTGGGAAACTACTTTCTTGAACTAGAACCAGGGAATTACCAAGCAGAAGAGGCTAGCAGCACACCTAACACCCAGCCTGATCTCCTTCATTTTTCTCAGGCTGATGAGCTTGACTGTAAAATAGTAGATTTAGTTTTAGGAGTAGATTCTTTTCCAGTAGATACTGTTATTTGGACTTTATATTTTGACGGCTCAAAAACATTAGAAGGATCAGGGGCCGGTTGCGTCCTTATTGATCCACAAAAAAATAAATACTTCTTGTCCTGTAGGTTAGAGTTTGAGTGTACTAACAATACAGCTGAGTATGAAGCACTGCTGCAGGGACTCAAGAAGGCCATTGAGCTACAGGTTTGTAATTTAAAATTTTTTGGGGACTCAGAAATAGTTGTAAAGCAAATAAAAAATCAAATACACTGTGTCTCCCCTCATTTGAAAGCTTACCAATACGAGGTATGGGAATTGCTTAAGTGTTTTCACGCATTTAACATTATTTCAATTCCAAGGATAAAAAATGCAGCCGCTGATCTTTTAGCTACATCAGCCGCTAGGTTGGTGCCCACTAATAATAAATGCTCTATTGAATTACTTTTCAGGCCCTCAGTACCGGACATGATCACCAACCTGCGAGTATTTGATGATGATCAGAAAATAATCGAATGCTTAACAAATGATGAGACCTTTAAAGGAGCCATCATCGATGATGAGGAACATCAGGCCGAAATGAAATATGAAAATTTCATTCCCAAAGGGGTCATAACGTTAGAGAAGATGTTTGACTTGAACGAAAAGTTTATAAGACCCGCCAATGTGAAGACAAACAGCTCAACTTTACAGTTCGAGCTAATAAACTTAGGGACTGAAACAGAGCCCAAGTTTGTGAACCTCGACAAATGTTGTTCACCAGCTGAAAGAGACAAGTTCCTCAGTCTGTTTAAACAGTACAAAGATGTCTTTGCATGGACGTATGCAGATTTAAAAACTTATGACACTAATATCATCAAACACATCATTCCTATAAAAGCAGGAGTCAAACCATACCAGCAGTCGTTGAGGAAGATGCACCCAAAGCTGGAACCATTAATTCAAAGCGAGGTCAAGAAAATGCTGGATGCTAGGATTATATTTAAAGTCAGGCACTCTGAGTGGGTGTCAAATTTGGTGCCAGTCAGAAAGAAGTCGGGAGAAATCAGGCTGTGCGTGGACTTCAGGAACTTAAACCGCGCCTCAGACAAAGTCAATTATCCGGTACCTCCCATGGAGCAATTGCTACAGATGGTTTCTGGTTCTGAATTGTTTTCATTGTTAGATGGTTTCTCTGGCTACAACCAAGTGTTAGTGGCTGAGGAAGATAGATTGAAGACAACATTCAGAACGAAATGGGGAACTTTCGCATATAGAAGGATTCCTTTTGGCCTGATTAACGCCGGAGCAACGTTTCAGAGAGCTATGGACATAGCTTTTCGTGAGCTGATTGGACGAAGTGTGGTGGTTTACCTTGATGATATCACAATATTTTCCAAAAAAAGAGAGGGGATCACGCGTTCCACCTCAAGCAAATTTTCGAGCGTTGTCGGAAGTATGGCATTTCCCTCAATCCAAAAAAATCCGTGTTCGTTGTCACAGAAGGCAAGTTACTGGGGAATATAGTTTCAAAGAGAGGTATCTCTATAGACCCAGAAAGAATTAAGGCCATTGAACAAATTCCCATGCCTCATAATAAGAAGGGAATGCAGTCCTTCATGGGAACAATAAACTTTGTAAGAATATTCGTGCCTGATTTTGCCCAGACCGTTAAACCATTACAGCAGATGGTCAAGCAAAACGCACAGTTTAAGTGGACTGAGAATGAAAAAAATGCTTTCAGGAAAATCAAGACCGCTGTTGCACATGCGCCCTCTCTTAAGAGTCCAGACTTTGACAAAGACTTTATTATGTATACATTTGCGTCCGATGATTCATTGGCAGCCGTACTTACACAAAAGGAAGATGGGGGTGATGAATTCCCAATTTCTTTCATGAGCACTGGGCTACAGGGGGCTGAATTAAATTACCCAGCCATTGATAAGCAGGCATACACGGTATTTAAGGCAGTAAAGCAATTCAGGCCTTATATACTAAAAAATCATACCAAGGTAATAGTCCCTTACCCAGCTGTAAGATCCCTTCTCATTCAAAAAGAATTGGGAGAAAGAAGGGGCAACTGGGTAACAGCCCTTCAAGAATACGAT
>LPNX011185416.1:431972-456504 GCA_001517045.1 Pseudotsuga menziesii
CCTAGAGCAGCAGCACCTCTAAAGCCGGTAATGATCACTGAGCCTTTCGAGCAATGGGGAATAGACGTCATTGGAGAAATAAAGCCAAACTCCTCCCTGCTACACAAGTATATTCTTACTGCAACTGATTATTTCACCCACTGGGTCGAAGCTATCCCCTTGCACAAAGTAAACGAAGATGAAGTCATCAGCTTTCTACAGGACCACATCATGACCAGGTTTGGGGTTCCAAGTTCATTAGTTTTCGATAATGCCAAGTACTTTTCATCCATTAATATTACTGCTTTTGCTCATGAGAAAGGTATGAAATTACACTATTCTGCTAACTATTATCCACAAGGGAATGGCCTGGATGAATCCTCCAATAAAAACCTCATTAGAATCCTGAAGAAGACCGTCATAGAAAATCAGCGAAGTTGGCACTCTGCCTTACCCAATGCCCTTTGGGCTGATAGAGTTACCCCTAAATCTGCCATAGGGGCGTCCCCCTTTACCCTTGTGTACGGAAAGGAAGCCATCCTTCCCCCCAACATCCTGCTCCCGTCCTCCATACTAGCTCAAGAGTCTAGGGGATCGGATGATGAATTTCTCCAGGTAAGAATATACAATCTTCTGAAAGCAGAAGAGGCCAGATCCAAAGCTAGAGAGCATTTCCAACAGCAGCAGGAGGTAGTGAAAAGATGGTTTGACAAGCACAAAGCCAGGAAGAAGGACATGGAAGTAGGAGACCTTGTCCTAAAATGGGATCATCCCCATGATGAGAAAGGGAAGCACACTAAGTTCCAACAGTTATGGGTAGGTCCGTTTCAAATCACCGCTAAACTTGGCCCTACTACCTATATGTTACAGGATTTACAAGGATGGGAGGAGAACCTGCCAGTTAACGGTCTGGTTCTCAAACCTTATTTTTCTTAAGTTGTTTTGAGCTTTCTGACTTGTATATAAATAAACTGTGTTGAGTTATGCTTTTGTTTTATTTGAGTTTTTGTTGTCAATAAAGGTGGTTGACTCGTGATTATGTGAGGAACTCCAAATTTCTGGAAATGGTAAACATTTGTTGAATAGTTAGACTGTGAGTTTCCATGTGAATTCCTTCCACTAAACAGTTTCTCGAATTCTTTGTGTGCATTGAGTTCCTGCCTAACCACCTGTAAGGTCAATCAGATTCAAAAGTCTAGAATACTATGTTGAGGCTCCGCGCACTTTACACTTATAATCGGAGGGGGCAGTGACAGGGGACCCACGGAGAAGAGCAAGATGAACAGGGTGTTAAATCCAAATGATCCCATGCCAGGAAATAAATGTCAGAAGGCAAATATGAGTCAGAATTCCTATAAAAGCATTATGCTCCAAAACTAAATCCAGATCATAAAGTACTAATTGGCCAATGATCCTCTCCGTCCGTGAGCTGAAACCTTAAGCATCACTCACACAAAAGGGCACTATGGGATAGAGGATCCTGAATTAAAATTCAGTAAGAAAGGCATGCATGGAGACTCTCATTTAAAGAGAACAAAGTCCGAAAAGCACAAAAGTTGCTAAGATGGCATGGGAATGAGGAACAAATGAACGTTTTTGCTCATCACCTGCTATGATCCTGTGGTGTCCAATGTTGTCAGCTACCTGAAGAAAATTAATAATGAACTCATATTTTGTCCCCAGCAGAGTTATCCAGACTCTAAAATCTTGACTTTCATCGCCTAAATTGGACTAGCACCAAGGATTAAGGTACACACTTCTATTGTTGAGAAATCTGTATAGCTGGAAAAGTTCAATGGATACATTTGTTGTAGGACAGTCTGCTTTTCAAGAAAGAAATCATCCAGAGATCTAGGTTCACCAGTAAATCACCAGTTGTTGCTGCCGCAACCTTTCTCCCCGATTTTAGTTTTTCACTTAAACTCTGGGACCCCTCCTCATCATTATTTGCTTGGATCGATCGTTGAAAGTTGGCCACATTTGAGCCTTAGCGTTGTTGTCTCATTTCTTTGGATCGGGCCTCTTTCGAAAGAGGCTGAGCTCTCACTCATCCGCCGTTGCGGATCATGGATCAAACTCGCCGCCCGATTGAGGTTTCATCCATGGCCCGATTCCCTGTTTTAAACCGCTGTTTCCTAAGTTTCTAATGGCCCGCCGTTGCGGTCGGGAGGATGAAATCAGTTTTCGACGCGAGTTTCATCCGACCTCCGACCAGCCGTCCCTCACCCGAACTATTTTTCTCCCTTGTTGCATGTCTCTGACTTGCGTTCCGTTCGCCGTTGCGGGTGGCAAAGCCTTCTATTCTCCGATCCACTCCCCTCCGCCATCCGATTTCCTTGGTCGCCTGCGTCATCACTCACCCGCTCCTCATGTCCCTCCGCTGTTGCGGCTCATGCAGCTTTGTCCCATCCGATCCTGGTATCGCCCGATCGCCGGCTTATCCATTGGTTGCCGCCCCAAGCTTAAACGGACCCCCGCCCGGGTGAACCAGTCCAGCTTTTTGTGGATTTTCCGTCGTAGTTAAAGGTTTTCGATGCCTAATGTCTCATGTTAGTGGATAATGCACTAAAATTGCATGCAGGGGGAATCCCATAGATTGCTAGAGCGTCCTATGACGAGGAAAAAGACAACCCAAGTGGACGACAGAGGCATCGACGTGGCGTTTTCAGCAGTCACTGTCAGGAGGTAAAACGCCTATGGAAATGATTAAGGAAAACGCAACAACCAGAGAAGAAACTGAATCGTCAAAGGCGCCGAAAGGCCACACGCTGAAGGGAGCCAAGGGGACAGCATATTGTAGTTTAAACAGTTGGAATGAGGACTGAAAAAGGGCTTTTTCCCTTAGAAAATTTTGTAATGGTTGGCTTGTAAGAGGAACTACTTCGTTTTGCTAAGTGAACTGCAATTTTGTCTGCTGGAAAGAGTAAAGAAGTGGAATGTACCAATGCAATTCGATGAATAATGTTGAAGAGGAACTATTTTGTTTTCAGCTGTATTTCATTTGCTGTAAGAATATTTGACGTTCTGAACCTACGTTCTTGTTAATTGTTCTTCAGTAGTTTTATGGGATACATTTTCACTAAGAGCAATAAATGTTGTTATAGAACGATCGGCTATCTGGTTATTTGAATATTGTAAGCATTCATGTGCTGTAGGAGAAGTATCAGCTATCTGGGTTTTTTTTCTTACCGTATGTGATATTGTATTGCTCTGTCAAGATGATAACCTTGCTCCCTAGGGATAGTTTAGATAGTTAGTTTATTTCTGTCCGTATCTGATTTGGTTACTTGTGAGCATAAGACGAGAGGTAAGAACCTGCGCATCACTTTGTGACCGCTCCCTGCATCTGGATCTCCCTGCATTTAGTTAAGCACGTGCATATCATTCATTTAAGTCAAAATACAAAAATCGGTGGGCCGGGCCGCAACCGGTAAGCTCGTGTTGTTACTTTGACCTACGGTAGCAGGACCGTAAACCGGACGGATTCCCTATACCAAACAGTCAGCGGGCTAGTTGGGAACGCTGATTGGGGAGAATCCCTTACTGTTGCCACCTGCAATTTTCCAGGCCTCAACAGAACTTTAACCAGGGATCGATAGTTTCCACTATTCACGCTGAGCCGCAGATGAAGGATGTCGATGTTGGGATTGTCACTCGCACTGGTGCAACAACTGGAGATGATGGACCATGGCTACAAGTTTGACTCATTGATAAGAAGAAGGTCGCATTTGATATTGCAACAGAGAAAGATACCTTCTTTGACGTAAAGAATGAGATTACGAGAAATACGGGTAAGCTACCAATTATTGATATGCCTTATGCTTTCGACCCCTCCGTAAAAGTAGGACCATCATGGAAACATGGTACCCTGCGCAAGTTTTTTGAGAGTTGTCTATCACTGGCGAGGGACTCGAACACCCTTGTCGAGCTAGAGACATTACTGCACTTCCTGGATATGACAGTGAAAGATTTTGCTGTGAATTATTTGCAAAAAAGGAAGACCAGCAAGGAGATGAGGATGAATATCTAGATTGAAGATTATGAGGTTGACTCAGTCATTTTGGACCTTGGCTCAGATGTAAACATCCTGACGAAGAAAACCTGGCAATTGATGGGAAAGCCAACATTGGGATGGTCGTCAGTCCAGCTGTTTTTAGCAAACCAGGCGAAGGTTCAGCCCATTGGTCGTGTTTCAAACTTGGTTTTTGACATTGAAGGTATGAAAACACGTGCTAACTTTGAAGTGATAGAAGTTGTAGGAGATGTTGGTTCCTATCCCACAATGCTAGGAATTGGAAGGGCTAATGATAGCATGGCATTCATCAACTCCAAAAAACGTGTTATGACATTTGAAAACCAGGATGTTAGGGTCATTTCTCCTATGTACCCTCAGGAAGGACGGCGATATATCGAACCTGTAAAGGATGAAGTCAGGAGAAGTTCGGATCATGCTTATAACATCTCCAAGGACTATATCCATCCTACTGTTGATGGCGAACTTGGATGGCAAAGCGCAATTTCCACGTCCTCTGATTCTGAAGATGCTATAGAAAATTAGTAGAATCGATTGCATGAAATATCATTCAAAAAATGTGGGTTGATTATACAGTCTCTTCGACATATTGCAACTCAGATAGTCGAGTTGATTTATGAAGCACTGTTGAGGCTATCGGAGTTCTTCCAGGTATTTGAGGAGAAGGTGTGTGAACTGAAAAGGATATTGGCTCTTGATGTAGCACTGAAGGCTACTCCAGCTCGATGGTGGGAGACACACAAACGGACGATATGTGACTAGGAGCAGTGTCGCAGATTGATGATGGTCTGCTTTGGTGATGTAAAGGTCTATCATGCTAGGAGATATGACAGATGAAATGACCCCACCAGTCATTTGATAAAGTATCAGACGTTATGGACATCGTGCCACAGAGATGAGTGGGTTCACGCCTTTGTTCATACTCTAGAAGAGATGCCAAGATCCTGGTATGTGGCAGCAGAATTGCACAGAACCATTACCACGTGGGAGGAGTTGTCGGTTTGCTTTGTGCAAACATTTAGCTTCTAGGATGCCAACCCTGAGGTATGTAACTCTTTACACATTATCTATGACATAGTGATAAAAAGTCATTCCTGTTACATACCCCATTGATCCACATGCAAATTGCTCCATCCAATCCATGATGATATGCTACAACTTGTCCGGGGAATCTGAAGATGATGACGAGCTGTAGAACATTAATATTCCAGAGTCCGAAGGAAGTCATGGCGTCGCAGCTCCTGACATACTGACAAACTCGATGAATCAGCCGATGAGGATCCAGAAAGTTAACATTGGGTCGGCAAAGAATCCAAAATTTGCTAATGTCGGAGACTATTGAGGTGAAGAGACGATGGCCAAAATCACAGATCTACTGCATGAATTCCAGGACCTTTTCCCCACGCGATTTTCAGAGATGAATGGGATACCCGGCGACTTGGGGGAAATGAATATTCCACTCAAACCCGATATAAAACTAGTACGCCAGAGGCTGTATAGACTGAACCTGCGATACAAGGATCGCGTGAAAGATGAGATCGATAGGATGCTTGATGTTGGGATCATCGAACCTGTAGAAGAATAAGAGTGGATAAGCTCGATGGTGGTACAAGACAAGAAGACTAGTGAAATCCACATTTTTGTCAATCTAAGAAAGTTGAATGATGCATGTGTACATGATCTGTTCCTGACCCCTTTTACAGATGAAGTCCTGGGAGGTGTAGGCGGTGAGGAGATGTACTCCTTCAAAGATGGATTTTCAGGATACCACCAGATCCGGATTGCGAAGGAGGATCGCCATAAGACTACATTTGTCATCGAGTGGGTCGTTTCCAATACACAGTCATGCCATTTGGGCTGAAGAATGCACCCGTTGTATTCCCTCGCGTAGTTGTCGCTGTATTTAAAGATTTTATTCAAAATTTTCTACAGGTATATATGGATGAATGGACCGTCTATGGCCTAATTAGAGACCATCTGGACAATTTGAGATTAATGTTGGAATGGTGTAGACAGCATCAAATTGCATTGAATTCAAAAAATGTATTTTTTGTGCACCCTTTGGCATGCTAATTGGGCACATCGTATGCAAAGAAGGTCTGTTGGTAGATCCGATGAAGATTGCACTGATCCTTAGTTTACCACCATTGATGAATGTAAAGATGATCCGGGCAACACTGGGACATATGAGATACTATCACAAGTTTATCAGAGGATACGCTGCAATTACTACTCCCATGGAAAAGCTGTTAAAAAAATACGTTGCGTTTGAATGGACTCCGGAATGTCAAGGAAGCTTCGACACCCTGAAGGCCAAGATGGCCTCTGCACCCATACTAGTTTTTCCTGATTGGAATAAATAATTCCATGTGCATGTTGATGCCTCTTCTACTGTGCTGGGATTTGTCCTTGCGTAGCTAGGTGAAGGCGACTTGGATCATCCAATAGCATATGCCAGTAGGAAGTTATCATTTGCTGAACGAAATTATACCACAACCGAAAGGGAAGGCCTGGCGATGGTTTATGCTCTACAAAAGTTTAGGCAATATTTGTTGGGAGGACATTTCAAGATGTTCACTGATCATTATGCTTTGCAATACCTAGTCAATAATCCTGTGTTGGGGGGGAGAAACTGTAGATTGTTGCTTTTGTTCCAAGAGTTTTATTTTGAAATAGTGGTAAAGCCGGGACGGTTGAATGCTGGTATAGATCATCTGTCACGTGTTATGAATGGTGAAGAACCAACCAATGTTGATGATGGCTTACCAGATGCATGATTGTTCCAGGTCATCGTCGTAGATGATCACTATGCACCAATTATCCAGTTCATGTCTACTAGTGTCACCCCAGCAGACATGTCGACTAGCCAAAACAAGCAGCTGGTCGAAAAATCCTCCGATTTTCAACTAATTCTTGGATAGTTATATAAACTTGGACCGAATGAAATATTGTGACGATGTGTCTTACCACATGAGCAGGGCCCCATCCTAGAAGAAGCACACACAGGAATCGCGGGAGGTCACTATGGAGGCCGCGCAACTGCACGAAAAGTGTTGCGTGCTAGGCTATGGATGCCCACGTTGCATAATGATGCCGCAAACTATGCAAAGAGTTGTAATGTCTGCCCATGGGTTGGTAAACCATCATGGAGGGACAAGATGCCACTAGTGTTATAGGTTTGATAAATGGGTTGTAGACTTTGTGGGTCCTATCAATCCGCCAGGTAAGTGCACTAGCGCCCGCTATATTATTACTGCAACTGACTACCTGACGCGGTGGGAGGAAGCTACACCATTCACTGATTGTACCGCTACAACAGCAGCACGGTTTATTTTTGAGAACATTGTGACACGATTTGGGTGTCCTAGAATCCTGATGAGTGACCAGGGTAGTCACTTTGCCAACCGAACGGTAAAAGCGATAACTGAGGCACTCCAGATACAACATAAGAGGAGTACACCATACCACCCACAGGAAAATGGTATTGTTGAGGCCTTCAACAAAATTTTGGAGATAGCGCTGACCAAGGTATGTAACGATAATCACGATGACTGGGATTTGAAAATTCCTTCAGTTCTATGGGCCTATCGCACTACTTGCAAACGAATAACAAGTTAGACACCATTTAAGTTGGTGTATGGGCAAGAGGTAGTCATGCTTATGGAGAATATTGTTCCCAGCTTGCGCATTGCCGTGGTGACGGGCATGGATGATGCAAAGGCAATAGAAGAACATGTTGCGCTATTGATTCAACTTGAAGAAGATCGTTTCATCGCACGCTTCCAGCAACAGGTTGCAAAGGATCAATAGAAGGCATGGCATGATCGACATATTAAGCAAAAACAGTTTGCGACAGGAGATTTGGTGTTTTTATATGACAGTAAGTTCATCAGGAATCCAGGTGAGTTACAAATGCACTGGTTAGGTCCCTATCTTATTCAGTCCATTACATCTGGTGGTGCAGTTCAGTTACAACAATTAGATGGCGCAATGTTGTCGAAGCTCATTAATGGGAGTCGCTTGAAGCCCTATAAAATGGGGCCAGCGATGTGCACTACTTGAGGCCTTAAAAAAAAAAGAGATGAATATTTTAGTTCACCACAGCAAGGCGTGCCCCGGGGGAGAGGCTGCGCAAGGTTAAAATTGTTAGCAGTAATTGGTTGACCCTTTGCGATAGTTGCAGGGTTGTGGGGTGGTTGAATCAAGTAATAAATGCAGGTAGTTAAACCCGCTAGCTGGAGGCACTTGTTAAAGTGAGCCGCATTAATGGGTGATCCAACCATTAGAAGAATAAGATCGTCGGTGGATTTGGCGTCATTAAGATCCAATTTAGCAATAATGATGAAGTTAGATTTGGTAATGATGAATTTCGATTGGAAGTGGCTATAAAACACCATGCAGGATGCATCAGATGGCATTTTTCAGTTGCACGAGAAGAATTAGAGGGAAAATTTTGTGAAGCGTGTTGAGGGCAGTGCAGTTCGAGCTGTTGAGTGTATTTTCAGTTTTGAGGGGTAAGGGATGCTGAGTGGCCTTGACGCTATAGAAATTTCCAATGAGTATGATTCCCCCGTTCGGCCCATAGTTGTGGAAGAGGAAATCATGAGTATGCCAGTGGGTTTGTCATCCATTCTTAAGTGGAAGCGACAGACTCAGAGACCCAGTCTGATGCCACCGGAGAAGAGGCAAACTCGTACGTCTGTGAGAATGTGGGGAGAAGGAATTGCACAGATTGGGCCATTGAGCTCAGGATTTGTTGAGTCTGCCACACCTCGGGTTGTCTCGGTTCATTATATTTTGGGATACGTCGCTCCTACCCATCTAGGAGCCAAGCCACAGCAACTGTCAAAGAATCAGAAGTACCTGCCCAAGTTGTCAGCGTTGTCGAAAGGGATGATGTGCTTGGTCAATATCATCCCTACATTGATCAGGATCAAGTTTGATGATCATGGCCTTCTCCTACTTAAAGATGTCTGGGACGAGCCATATGAATCCATCCCCATAGTATATTCACGAAAGAGATACGGACAAGAAACTTGCCAAGCAGTTGAAGGAGCATTTTGGTTTACAACAATATGGTCGCACTTATCACATTGACAGCATTAACTCATAGGTGGTGCACGTTGGTGCAATAATTCTGGCCAGCAAGGTTGTAGATGGCAATCGACCAGTCCAATGCAATTTGGGTGTTATCGCTTGTGCCCAGAAATGTACTAAGGGGGTCCAAATGAATTGGTCTCTATTTTTGTTAAATCAGTTGCTTGAAGATGCGCTTGCTGCTCAGACCAGGCGGCCCTTTTCCTATAGTTGGCTATTGATTCTTATCGCTCTTGTTGCTTGGATGGAACCTGGAGACTACCAACCAATGGCGGTTGAGGTAGTCAAGGTTCGTCGTAGTGCCCACTATCAGAACCTATGGTGGGTCGAAGATCTCAATCGACAAGTAGACTATGCCATTCATTTCTGGGTCTATTGGGAAGTGCTGCAAGCTGCCGCCATTGCCGTTCCCAGAGTTTCTCCCTACGTCATGGCCAAGTATCATCGAATCCTTCAGTTTTCGATTAGACCCCACTCCATTCATATTCAGGCCAGGCGGGACCCTGATCAGCAGTGGCTACCATTGTCATATAAAGTCACCATGGAATATTTGGATACCATTGTGAAAGACTGGTCAGGGGATTGGCGCATCCCAGTAAGGCAGGAGAAGTTAGCTATGGAGCTGCCCCTGGATGTCCCTAAAGAACCTGACCCGTAGGAATTGAGCACCCATGACTCCGACAATGAGTCATCGATGGATCCTGAAGATGTAGGACATTGTATGCGGGAGGAGACTCACACCAAATGGCATCAGGAGTATGAGGCGGGCAGTGGTACCAAATCGACGATGGAAGACCAACTGCAGTGGCTTATCAAATCCATCATTGATTCCTCTACGGTTGCGACTACGATGATTCGTGAATCAAACCATGAAAAATTTGGCATGGTAAGAGATAGACTAGAGTCCATTTTTCATATTATTTCCAAAGAACCATCAGCAATACCTATGTTGCAGAACAGCCCATCGATCGGCACTAAGCCCCAGGCTAGGAATGTGTAAGTTCCCCCGATGCGATCGACGTCAGTAATGAAGATGTTCACCAGCAGCTGCACTCAATCTAGAGTGTGACTTTGGATCTGAACAAACTGTCAGCTATAGCATTGGTTGAATTGCAGCATGGCGCCGCACTGGAATTGGAGGAATGTCAACAAGAATTGACTAAGGGCTATGTCCAGTCCCGAACTGCCGCTGCACCAGGTCCACATGTATTTGGCAGAGGAGAAGTTACAAGAAATCAACCAGTTGAAGGCGACACAGGATGAGTTGCAGTAGAAGGTAGCTGAAGAGATTACCAGCCTCAAGAAGGCACAAGACTACCTGATTGTTGAACAGGTGCAGCTGTGTGCCCAATGCAGCGAAGTTGAGCAAGCTATTTCTGATGCCTGCCAGAACATTTTTGACAACACCACAGGGCTCACCCCAGTCAAAAAATCCAAGAAATTGAGGCAAACTCTGGTTCAACTTCAGGACAATAACTTATTGTTCCAGGCCTAGCTACAACCCATAGCGCTGCCAAAGCAGGTTGCGGAGTGCAAGACCTCCATTGAAGAAATTGCCACTCAGTTCGGCACTATGGAGCAAGAGGCTAAAACTATTATCGAGGAGACCATGCAGCTTTGGAAAAGTATTGTCCAAGATGAGAAACTTGATCAGTTGACTGCTTAAGTGCAAGAGGCAAAAATCCAACTGCCAACCATGAAGACGTCGGTGAAGGCCATGTCATTGATGGTGCAGATCACCCAGGCCACAGAACTGAAGGATCTACAGTAGCGACCTGCATGTGCACAATGCCAACAAAAGCGTCACGAGCAGCTTGATGAATTCCAAGAAATAGGTGGTCAGTTGGCTGTTAAGGTCGTCGCCCAGCTCCAGGCTGTTCAAGAGAATTGACAAATGATCAACAACAAGGCTAGTGAAGAGCACCCCGTCCAGCAAACTTTGACTAATTGTCAGAGTATCTCCATTGAAGTCTAGCTTCGGAGTTGGGAAATTGAGCAGCAATTTGAATATTTTAAGGACAAGACTTCGGCACACACCCTGTCAACTTGACGTGGCTTGAGGGCAAGCCACAAAACTGTGTTGGGGGCCTGTTGGCAAGGTGTTTCGGGGTAAGTGAGTTTCGCAGCATCGCGAAAGCTGCACAATCTCACGCAGTATCGCGCAAGGGAATATCGGCGCAATAAGCGGAAGAATAACCACTTTTTGAATATTTTATGCATATTTTGACCAAGTTTTGTTGCAATAGGTCAGTAGCGGTTAGAAGTCAGTTAGTAGTTAGTTAGCAGTGGACCCTCAATGTAAAGGTGTAAGCTTATTTATAGATCTATTTTTGGGGAAAAAATGGAATTGATCCATGTTGTACGATTGTAATGTTGTGCGATTATGCGCGATTGTATGGGATAATATTTGGTGCGATCTGGTCTATGGAGAATTTTCTGTCTTAACTGTGATTTATCCGGGTTTCTGCCTGATGTATGCAATCTCCGGTTTTGGAGAAGAATTGTGTAATGTGGTACATTTGCGCAAGGTTAATATGATGTAATGAGTATGGCTCAATTCTTGTATGTTGTTGTGACTCTGTTTTGTTACAATGGCATAATATAATTCTGTCTTTTTCTGTTATATCGATACGATCTGTTGATTTTAAGTTGATGTGATCTGTGTTACTGTAATTGTCTGATGTGCTATGAGTAATGATGTTCCATGAATAATACTGCGATATTGTGATACTGTGTGATGATTGCATAAGTTATGGTGTCCCTCAGTCAGATCCCCATGTCCTCCTTTCCCACTGTCAGAAACTCGGTTCCGACAATTCTCCCTTGAATTCCTCGGGTGAGACCTCGTCTGCTCCGCAGACGTTGCTAGGCAGGGTAAAACCTATACGGTCTAGTGCTCAGGGATATTTCACTATAGGGCATCTACAGAGTGAGAACCCCTATCGATGAAGCTTTGTTGGTGGGTTTCACCAATAATTTGATCAACCCAACGGTTGGATCCGCCATCAATACGTGTCTCTTTAGCAACCACCGTTGGTTAACTATCTTAACTGTTCTTCACTTATTACGGATGTGATTATGTTGGGACCCTACAGCTATCACAACAGATCTTCCTAACTGTGCTATTGACTCCCCTACTTGCGATTCTGGCCCTGTCCTGTACGGATTCAGGGTGCTACCATTTACTAGTTTTGGCAGCATCACTCCATCTAATTACAGGACAGGGAGCTACCATTTAATAGTTTTGGCAGCATCACTCCATCTAATTGTTGCAATTGCGCTGCCCCCTGAAGTAATAGAATTGACAATATATGGACCTATACATTACATCTGTAACTTACCTGGATGCTTCATGAAATTTTTCTCATATAGCAACACCAAATCTCCTTGCTGAAACTAATTTTTCTTTATGTGGCAATCATGCCAATCCTTTTGTCGATCCTTCTCGATGTTTTGATGGAACCCTGCAATAAAATGGTCTTCTTCAAGCTGCATCAACTGTGCCACATGATTTTCTAATGTTGCATCATCATCCATGCATGTCACGGTAGCAATGCGTAGGCTAGGAACAATGTATTCCATGGGCATGACTGCTTCTTTCCCATATACCAATTTGAACGGTGTTTTCCCCGTCAATATTTTGCAGGTGGTGCGATATGCCCACAGCACTGCTGGAATATTCAAAACCTAGTCATCTGAGTTAGCGTTACATACCTTTGTAAGTCCATGCTCTAAGATCTTATTGAACGCTTCTACAGTCTCGTTCACCTGCAAATGATATGGTGTACTTTTCTTATGTTATATCTGCAACTCCTCCGTCAGCACTCTTACCGTGCGATTGATAAAATTATTTCCTTGGTCGCTCATCAATATCCTTGGGCATCCAAATCATGTCACGATGTTGTCAAACAAAAATCTTGTTGTTGTCGCAGCAGTGCAATCTACAACTAGTGCAACCTCTTCCCATCGTGTCAAGTAGTCAATTGGTATGATTATGTACTGCGCACCAGTTCTCTTCCCCGATGGGTTGATTGGACCCACAATATCCACGACCCATTTATCAAAAGGTTGCAAAGTTACCTGGGGTACCAATGGCATCTCATCTCGTCGTGATGGTTTTCCAGTACGTTGACAAACATCGCATGTCCGTGCATAATTTGTCACATCATTGTGTAAAGTGGGCATCCAAAGCCCTACATAAAGCACCTTTATTTCCATAGTGCGACCCCTGTAGTGTCCCCCAATGACTCTTGCATGTGCTCTACTAAGATTTCTCCTTGCTTGTGGGGTAGGACACATCGCCATAAAATTTCATTTGGTCCCAGCTTATATAGGTGTCTGGAAATCAACTACTAATCAGAATATTTAACCACCAACTACTTCTTCTGACTTGTGGAAATTTCTTCTGGTGTGACCCTTGTCACCAAAAACTGGATTATTGGAGCATAATAGTCATCTGCCATGTCAACTATGAATAATTGCGCATCAGGTAGTCTGTCTTCAATATTAGTAGGCTCCTCACCTGTCTTAATTCTGGGGAAGTGATCAGGGCCAACATTCAAATGACTTGGCTTCACAATTATTTCAAAATCAAACTCCTGAAAGAGAAGCAGCCATCGGCATATCTTCCCCCCAACACAGGCTTGTTGACCATATACTTCAATGCAGAGTGGTCAGTAGAAATCTTGAAGTGGTCGACTAAAAGGTAATGCCTGAATTTTTGCAGCGCATAGACTATTTCCAGACCTTCTCGTTCTGTGGTCGTGTAGTTCTTGTCAGCAAATGACAACTTCCAACTGGAGAAACCGATCGGGTCATCCAGGTCTCTTTCACCCAGTTTTGCAAACACTACTCCTAGCACAATAGAAGATGCCTCAACATGCACGTGGAAATCTTTGTTCCAATCGGGGAATACAAGTATTCGCACCAAAGACATCTTGGCCTTCATCGTGTTGAAGCTTCCTTGGAATTCTAGACTCCATACAAAGACAACATCTTTCTTCAATAGTTTCTCCATAGGGGCAGTAATCGCAGCATATCCTCTAATGAATTTGCAATAATACCCAGTGTGACCCAGCGTCACCCTAAGCATATTCACATTTGTCAGCGGTGGCAAGCTCAAAATGAGCGCTATCTTCCCAGGATCAACCAATAATCCAGACTTGCACACATTGTGACCCAATAGCATCCCAAACGGTGCACAAAAATTGCACTTCTTGGAGTTCAGCGCAATCTGATGTTGTCGACACCTTTCTAGCATTAGTAGAAGGTTTTCCAAATGATCCTTTATTAGACCATATACTGTCAAATCATCCATATATACATGTAGGAACTTCTGAATTAAATCTTTAAATGTTGCGACAACAGCTTGAGAAAAGATTGCAAGCACATTCTTCATCCCAAAAAGCATCGTTGTGTATTGGAAGCAACCCTGACAAATGTCGTTTTATATTGATCTTCCTTGGTGATTCTAATCTGGTGATAACCAGTAAATCCATCTATAAAATATTGCATCTCCTGACCGCCTACTCCTTCAAGTACTTCATCTGTGAATGGTGTTGGAAATGGGTCATGCATACAGAAACATTCAGTTTTCTTAAGTCAACATAGATCCGAACTTCACTAGTTTTCTTGTCTTGGACCACCATAGGACTGATCCATTCTGATTCTTCCACTGGCTCAATGATTCCAGCATCCAACATCCAGTCAAGTTTAGCCTTGACTCTTTCTTTGTATCATGGATTCATGCGATACGGTCTCTGTCTTACTGGTTTCACATCTAGCTTTAACGAAATCTTCATATCACCTAGATCACCCGGTATCCCTTTCATTTCTAAGAACTTTCTTGGAAAGAGATATTGAAATTCATGCAGCAAATCTATAATCTTTGCCATTATCTCCTCGTCACAGTAGTCCCCAACATTTGCAAATTTTGGATTCTCCTCCATCCCAATGTTAACTTTCCTAATCTTCAGTGGCTGATTCAATGGATCAGTCGGTATATCGGGTGCTACAACATTCCTACTCCCTTCTG
Organism: Pseudotsuga menziesii; assembly: GCA_001517045.1. Taxonomy (NCBI): domain Eukaryota; kingdom Viridiplantae; phylum Streptophyta; class Pinopsida; order Pinales; family Pinaceae; genus Pseudotsuga; species Pseudotsuga menziesii. The sequence goes on from LPNX011185416.1 coordinate 447,116, forward strand.
TCTCTGAAATATTGATATTCCTTAGCTCATCATCATCTTCAGGTTCGCGAGATACATTATAGCATTCCATCATCAACTTCATGTGGCAATGCGCATGTGGATCCACGGGGTATGTGACTGGTACAACTTTTAAAAGCACGTCCTGGATGATCTTAACGGCATTGTTGACATCGCAATTAGCGTCTGTGAAACTAAAGGTATGCACAAAGCAAACTGTCAGCTCTTCCCAAGTGGTTATTTCTTTGCACAACTCCACTGATACATACCAGGATCTTGGCATTTCATCCAAGGTGTGAATAAAGGCATGGACCCATTCATCCTTTGGTCGCGATGCCCTCAATGTTTGGCATTCTATCAAATGGCCGCTAGGGTCATTCCATCCATCATACTTCCCAGCGTGATATACCTCTATGTTTCCAAAGCAAACTATCATCAACTTTTGATGTTGTGCGCATCCAGTAATTGTCTTTTTATGAATCACCCACCAGCATGCTGGAGTAGCCTTAAGTGCTTCCTCCATTGCCAACAATCGCTGTGGTTCTGAGACCTTTTCTTCAAACTCCGTTAAGAACACTAACAGTTCAGGTATCCCTTCATAAATAGGTGATTCAACAATCTCAGTCGCGACATGACACAATGACTATGTCATCAGACCACATTTCCTGAATGACATCTCATGCATGCAGTTTTTCCAGTTTTCTAGCGCATCTTCAGAATCAGAAGACGCAGAACTAGCATTGCGCCAACCAAGTTCTTCATCAGCAGTTGGGTGGATATAATCTTTATAGATGTTGTAACTGTGATCCCATTCCTTTACAACTTCATCCTTTACCGATTCAATTTATCACAGTCCTTTAATGGGATCCATAGGCGCGATGACTCTAATGTCTTGGTTCTCAAAAGTCATCATCCTCTTCTTGCAAGTTAATGACTACCATACTATCGTTGCCCCATACAATCCCCAGTAGTGTGGGATAGGAGCCTTCACCATTAATAATTCCAATCACATCAAATTCAGCATAAGTTTTCATACCTTCAACGTCCATAACCAGGTTCGATACACATCCGATTTGTTACACTTTAGCTTGATTAGCAAATCGTAACTGCACAGGAGACACACCCAATGTCGACCTCCCCATCCTCTGCCAAGATTGATTTGTTAGGATATTCACATCAGATCCCATATCCAAAATGACTGAGTCGACTTCATAGTATCCAATCTGAATATTCATGTGCATCTCCTTGCCTGTCTTTTTCTTATGTAAAGAGTTCACCATGGAATCCTTCTGTTCCTTACCCAGGTAGTGCAAAAAAATTTCAATATTAGCTAGAGCATTGGGATCTCTTGCCAATGATAAGAAACTCTCAAATAAGTGTTGCAAAGTACCATGCTGCCATGATGGTCCTTCCTGCAGTGACGAATCAAAAGCAAAAGACATTTCATAGACAGGTGACTTACCTAGATTTTTTGATCGCCTCCTGGGCTCCAAAAATGTCTCCTTTTTAGTTACGACGTCAAACGGTGCCTTCTTCTATCCAACCAATTGAATCTGTGGGCGGGGCCCATCCTCTCCTGTTGTGGCTCCTGTGTGGGTGACAATGACAATGTCAACATCCATTGTTCTTGGCTCTACTAAGATCGTCGCAATCGTTGGCCCTTGATTCTGGTTCATCGATGGATTCTGAGTCAACGAAAGATTCTGGTTCAATGGGGGGTTCATTGGTTGGTTCACAGTCTAATTCTAAAGTGGAAATTTATTTTAATCCTGGTTCTACAACTGGTTCTAGTTTTGTAGCTGATTTTGGTTCTGCAACTGATTCTGATTCTGTAGCTGAGGAGCGTTTCCAGCCTGCCATATTGCGATCGGATGTGGGTAGTTCTTGAAAGTATGATCAATGGCATTGCAGCAGGTACATGAACACTGTAAGTGTGGGAAATATCTCTGATAATGTCCAAATACCCCACAATTGTAACACTGGACCGAGCCTCGACCTCGTCCTCCTCCTATTCCAAAGCCTCCTCCTCTTCCTCGGAATCCTCCGTGGAATCCTCCTTGTTGCTGATATTGGGGTTGAGCCATCTATTTCGGTGGGGGATTCAGTTGTTGCTAAACATATTGCACAGCTTGAAAATACTATTGCAGTGGCTGAGGCATTGTCATTTGGTTGTACTGTGGCTGCAATGCAAACTGTGGTTGTGGCTGTGATGGTATAAATTGCATCTGTGGCAGTGGTGTATACTGCGGTTGTGGTTGGGATTTTACCAAATGAGGCTGCGGTTATGGTTGTTGTACTGCGTGATGATATTTTCCCTTCACAAAGTATGAATTATATGTTCTTTCCTGAAGCAGATCATATGAACGACAATCTTTATCTTCATGCCCCACCGATCGGCAAAATGAACAATATAGGTTGGATGGATTTGACACTATCTTCTGCATATAGCTACATTCTTCAAGTCGGTGTACATAGACTTGACATATGCAACACCATGGTACACTACCGTAACTCAGTGGGTTCGATGCTCCGGATAGCAGATAATTTCAAAAGTTAGGGCAAGTATCTTTAGTGTGTCCATCTGAACGACACCAAGTGCACCAAAGATCTTTGCGATTCTCATTCCCTTTCTTGATGTCTTGCAATTGCAGCATTAAGTTCGCCATTTGTGCCTGAATATGGCCCATACCAGTTGCATTCGAGGTGCCAAAGCTGCGACAAAACCACTCTTTATGTTGAACATCACTAATATCAAAACTAACTCACGCCATCAATGTCTTAAACCTTTGGTCAAAATCCCAAACAGTCTCATTAGGAAACTGCTTAATCTTTTTTAACTCAGTAATGTATTGCACCTCAGATTTAGGCTTTCGAAACTCTTTGATCAGTCCCCTCCGAACTTCATCCAATGTTTTTGCCAGGGTCCCCGTAGGAACCTGTATAAATTTCATGTACCAATCTGGCACAAGACCCCACAGGGTAGTCGCTAGTTGCCCCATCTTGCAATCATCATCTGTGGCTTGCCTAATAGTCCATACTGCCTTGCAGAGAAACCAATATTGCTCGGTATCGTCAATCTCATTCCCATGAAGCAAAGGGAACTTTGTATCGTCACTCGCCATCCTGGGCTTTCTTCCTGCAGACGCTGACCTACTACTAGAATGTTGTTGACATGTTGGGTAGGTTGCTATAGAATTTGTGTTTCTCCCTGAGTTTGAAGTAGTGCGCGGAAGCATGGGCACGGTGCTACTTGGGTTTAATCTTACTATTGTTTTGGACATAGTCTAGGTCTACTCCTCCTCTTCATCACTACAGGGTCACTTTGTCCCAAGTGGTTTTCCTTCATGGTTTTGCATTTCGATCTCTGTGGGACCTTCCCCTGTTCTCTGCCTCTCCTCTTGTCGAAACCTTGCTCCTCCCCTTATACAACCACTTTCTTTCTCGGCTTCCCTCATAGTCTCATCGAAACTTGCACCCATCTACCCCTTATCTTCCCATTCGTCTACCCCATTTAGTCGCGGTATCCATTGCCTCCACACACCAAAGTTCTACTACTCTAGGTGCATCTTCAGAATACCCTTTTCGCAGACAAGCATTTCAATTGACAACTGTAGAGACAATAAGAACCTACCTCTGGGTCCATTGAAAAATTCCCTTTCTGCTTCGTTGTATGACTTGGTAGTGTTGACTGCAAACTCAGAGATATAGCCTTCTAGGATACTATCCAATCAAACCTTGACAGCTCGCTATGATCTGTTGTCAGTTTCTTGCAGTTCCTATATTATCTTAGGGGTCTAGGATGTTGGTTCTCCTCCTTGGAAATTTGTATTTTTGTAAGTGAACTGTGCTAGCCACTCGTACAATATGATGGGAAACTCACATAAAAAATATTCATGTAGACCGTCATGTATATAATTTGCCAACCACTTGTATGTCATCTGTCCACAGTTCTGATTTTCTGCTTCAGCAAATTCTCACAGCTTTCGGTCAAACCAATATTGAATTTTTGGTCGCGTCAGGTGCCACATCCAATCTTGAATTTCTAGTCAAGTCGGGTGCCACATCCAATCTTGAACTTTTGTTTGCGTTGGATGCCACATACCCTCCTCTTAGTCGCAACAAGGTCTCGGCAACAGAACCATTTGTTGGCTTAAACCTCCACCAACAAAACCTAGTTGACAGGGGTTCCCTCTATGTCGATACTCTACTCACCAGATCTCCCTGAGCATCGACCCAGATAGGTTTTACCCTGTCTAACAACACCCACAAAGTGGATGAATTCTCACCCGAGATGCTCAAGGGAGTGCTGACGAAACCAAGTTTCCGTAGAAAAGAAGAGGACTATGGGCATTGGTAATTCATTTGTTTATCTATCAGATCTAACCAGTTGTTGAATCATTCACAGAACCACTCATCATTGCTAGTCAACATATCGCATCATTTGTTCACAACAAAAGCATCATATAACATAAATAACTATACTTTCGCAGAACAGATCTATGAATATAACTTTATTCATAAGCAGTAACATTGCATCATAGATCTGTTTCGCACATACTCTACTCACCAGATCTCCCTGAGCATCGACCCAGACAGGTTTTACCCTGTCTAGCAACACCCACAAAGTGGATGAATTCTCACCCGAGATGCTCAAGGGAGTGCTAATGGAACCAAGTTTCCGTAGAAAAGAAGAGGACTATGGGCATTGGTAATTCATTTGTTTATCTATCAGATCTAACCAATTGTTGAATCATTCACAGAACCACTCATGATTGCTAGTCAACATATCTCATCATTTGTTCACAGCAAAAGCATCATATAACATAAATAACTATACTTTCGCACAACAGATCTATGAATATAACTTTATTCATAAGCAGTAACATTGCATCATAGATCTGTTTCGCACATACTCATCAGTGGATTGCAGAAATAGAAAAAGATAGAAAAAGATAACAGCATTTTAGATCAACCTCATATCTTCATATTTGTCAGGAATAACTCCCGAATTCATTTATTCCATTGCAAAATCATTTATTTATACATTACATATGTTGGTTGAGTTTCATCTTCCGACCATACTTTTCAGCTTCCTACATAACTATTCATTTTCCTTTATTTATTTACAAAATATAATCCCGACAGATTATATTCCAACAATCCCCCCCCTCAATCCGAAGGGGTGTTAGTAAGTCCGAGCATGTTTCTGAATCTTTCAAATTTTTCTCGTCCAAGCGCTTTGGTGAAGATGTCTGCAACTTGATCATTTGTGGAACAATGTCGAAGATGGACTGTCTTGGCCTCTACATGATGTCGAATCAAATGATACTTTGTGTTGATGTGTTTGGCTCGATCATGGAATCTGGGATTCTTAGCCAGCTTGATTGCAGAAGTATTGTCGATCAATAATGGAGTAGAGTTCTCTTGTTTTTCTTGCAAATCTTCAAGTATCTTCCTGAGCCATACTATTTCTTTCGTTGCTTCACCTGCAGCCACATATTCTGCTTTTGTTGTTCAATCTACCGGAATTGACTGTTTGCGTGATCTCCATGAGACAGCTATTGATCCAAGACTCATAGTGTATCCAGAACTTGATACTCCTGTCTCCTTATCGCCATCAAAATCTGAGTCTGAGTACCCAATAAGTTTGAATTCATCCACCTTAGAGTACTTGAGTCCAACGTCTTGAGTCCCCTTCAAGTATCTTAGAACTCTTTTTGCAGCTGACCAGTGTCCTTCACAAGGTTTATGCATGAACCTTGAAAGTATGCCAACAACATAAGAAATATCCGGTCTAGTTGTTGTAAGGTAGGTAAGTCTTCCTACAAGTTGTCGATACTTGGTCGCATCCTCAAATTCTTTTCCTTCGCTTGATGTGAGCTTCATTTTCTGTTCCATTGGAGTAGAGATAGGGTTGCATTCTGTCATGCAAAATTTTTCTAGTAGTTCTCCAACATTATTTTTCTGAGATAGGAATATGTACTTAGGATGTTGAGTGACTTCAATTCCTAAGTAATAGTGGAGATGTCCCATTTCTGTCATTTCAAAGATCTTTTTCAAATCTTTCTTTATGGATGCTATATAGCTCTCATTGTTCCCTGTCATCAAAAGATCATCTACGTACACCACAAGATACACAACAGATCTTCCAACTTTCTTTATAAACAGTGTTGCATCATCAAGATCAAAATGTTCAAAATTTAACTTCAAAAGATGCTCGGTTAATTTTTCATACCATGCACGAGGTGCTTGTTTTAGGCCATACAAGGATTTGACAAGCTTGCATACCTTTTGTTCTTTTCCTCTCACAACAAACCCTTCTGGCTGAGACATGAAGACATTCTCTTTCAAGTCTCCATTCAAGAAAGCAGTCTTCACATCCATCTGATGAACTTTCCACCCATTCTAAGTAGCTAAAGATAGTAAGGTACGGATGGTAGCCCATTTTGTTGTAAGAGAAAATGTTTCTTCATAGTCAATTCCTTCCTTCTGTGCATAGCCTTTTGCTACAAGCCTCGCTTTGTACTTGTCAAGTGAGCCATCTAATCTGTATTTATTCTTGTACACCCACTTGCAGCCAATTGGTTTGGTTCCAACTGGAGGGTCAACCAGCTTCCAAGTTCCATTCTTCATGAGTGCATCATACTCATTCTGCATAGCTTCTTTCCACTCAACTCGAGTAGAAGCTTCTTCAAAGGAAGTTGGTTCAAAGTTAGCAGATAAATTAAATTCACAATCAAATGATACATCCATGCCATCACTTGAATTATCTGCTTCTCCTCCATCTTCATGTCTTTTTGAACTTCTCATTCCCGTCTTTCCAACTTCATCCGGATGGAAACTTTCAAGTGTCTTTGTGGCCCATTTACAAATCTTCCGTGATGGTCCTAGTTGATCAGCTAGTGGTGCTTCATTTCCTTCAAGGTTGAGTCTTCCAAGTCTCTCAATCACATCATCCAGTTGAATCTCTTGTTTAGGAGAAGTAGTAGGAACTTCTTCATGCAGGGGAGTTGGTGCTTCATATGGAAATTCCAAAGGTTGATCCAGAATAGGAATCCCCCCTTCAAGGTTTGGAATTTCATATTCATTTTCAGAATATTTCTTTGGATGAGGATATTTTTCCAAATGATCAAGCTGTCTCTCAATCGACTGGTCATTTTTATTAGTCTCAAGAAAAATGACATCTCTGGAAATAACAAACTTCTTGTTTACCTCATTATACAAACGGTATGCCTTGGAGTTTTCTTCGTACCCCAGGAAAATGCATTTTCTGCTTCAAGCACCAAGCTTGTTTCCTTGCTCCTTTGGAATCAAGGCATAACAGGTGGAACCAAAAACTCTGAGATGCCTGACTGAAGGGAGATGGCCAAACCACATTTCATGTGGAGTCTTGTTATCAAGAGCATTTGAGGGACTTATGTTTCTCAAATAGGCTGCACATTTCACTGTATCACCCCAAAACATTAGTTTTACATTCTTAAAAAACATCATTGAGCGTACCATATTCATTATGGTTCTGTTCATTCTTTCTGCTACACCGTTTTTTTGAGGATTGTAGGGAACTATAGTCTGATGTGCAATTCCATGTTGGCGAAGATAATCTTCAAAATCATTTGAAGTGTACCAATTTTAGATTGTGCTTGTTTTTCTATCAATTCATGAAAGTCCTTGAATGTTTGAAATGCTTCTGATTTTGTCTTTAATGAGTAAATCCAGCACATTCTTGAGTAGTCATCAACAAAGGTCATAAAATACTTATTCCCATTGGCAGAAGGAGTTGGCATTGGGCCACATAAATCAGAATGCACTAATTCTAATTTCCTACTTGCTCTGAAATTAGATCCATGGAATGGTAGCTTATTGTGTTTCCCTAATATACATGCATCACATTTGCTCCTCTTTGGGAATGGTGGGCAAACCAAATACACCATTCTTTCTCAACAAACGAAGACTGTTATAATTCAGATGACCAAATCTTGCATGCCACAATAAACTTGATGACAAATTACCTTCTCCATGCTGAGAGAGGTAGGCATAGTTCTAAACCCTTGCAGATGAACCCTTTAGCTTCAGCAGCTTCCCATCTTTGTATCCAGTCATGATGACTTGGTTGTCAGAGGACTTTCTTATTTCTACGATTCCATCAAACATGTGGATGGAATGGCCTTGCTGTCGAATCTGTACCAATGACAGCAGGCTTCTCTGCAACTCTGGAAGATAAAGAACATTCTTCAACAAGAAATCAGGGAATCCAGGCATCTTCAACCGAATGGTGCCCATTCCCTTTGGTTTAAGACTTGACTTATCTGCAAAGTAAACTATGCCATTTATTGTTTCATTAAGTTCTTCAAAACAGTCTTTTCTAAAAGTCATGTGTGATGTTGCACCAGTATCAAGTAGCCAACAATCTATGTAACATGAAAGTGAAATCATTTCATTAATACCAAGATTACAATGTGCAACAATACAATGAGCAGAATCTGAAGATTTACTAGCATCTTGGTTCTTATTGTCATCTTTCTTCTGGTTATGTCTGTCTTTGATGGAGTCCGACGAAGCCCAACACTGATCTGCTGTGTGTCCAATCTTTCCACAATGCTTGCACTTCAAATCTGATCTTTTGCTGGATTTGTTTCTGCCTCCTCTACCTCTGAAGTTTCTTCTTCCTCTGCCTCTCTTGCCAGTGAGAGTGGCACCAACTACAAATGCTATAGATTGCATCTTCTGTGATTGAATCTTGCAACAAAAACAATAGGAGAAAAAGAAGAAAGAGTAAAGGTGCAGGTCTAGTCTCTGCCACCTTCCTCAAGCTTTACAACAATGTCAATGTCTCTGCTATTGCCATACAAATAATTTTGCAGCTTATCAAAATAATTCAATAGCTCTATATCATTTGTTTTAGAGTGCCATTACATGAACAACTCAAAACATCTTATGAAAAAATGCAATGATATATTAATACAATGTATTGTAGCAGAGTTGTAGCAGCACCCAAGTTGTAGCAGTAAATCACATATCCAAACAGATAGCACTTTTAACTCTCAGTCATAAAGCAAAGATTCAAATCGATGATCATAACCAAGTTTCTCTCCCATCAGTGTATCTTTACATTCACAATTCTTCATCTATTTATAGGTTTGTGCCTTTACATTCATGATCCACTTCTAACTAACTCCTAACTAATTCTACCAACTAATGACCAATATCCACAAAATATGGTCCAAAAGTACAAAAAGTGACACTAAATATTCAAAAAATAGTCTATCTTCCGCCTTGCGCGCTATCCTTGTCTTGCATGATGTCTTCTGAGCTTGTGCAGCATCGTGAATGCTGCGCAACTTACCCCAACCCCTTGCCAACAACACCCCCCCCCCCCCCCCCCCCCCCCCCCC
>LPNX011185416.1:469922-618347 GCA_001517045.1 Pseudotsuga menziesii
ATAGTAATCATGGAAAAAGAAGTGAGAGGTGGTAAAGTGTGATGGTGGAAGCATGTCTAGAAAATGGTTAGTCGTTTAAAGTCAAAATATTCCTTTGGATAAGATATTCACTTGGGATAACACACAAAAGCAGGTAACAAGGTCTTGACTAGTGTGTATAATGTTGAAAGGCAACAAATGAAATAGTTGAGCATCTTTTTGTTCAATGTCCTTATTCAAAATTAGTGTGAAAGAATTCTTGCAAGTCGTGAATGATTTGAATGGCATTGATAAGTGGGATAAATCTTCATTGATGGATTATTTTCATCTTCTTTGGTGGCTCATATGATCGGGGTCCCATTCAAGGGAGTTTAAAAGCCTAACTTCACAAAATTTGTTAGTACTTAAAAAGTGATTGTTATTAATCATTATTTATCTTGGGGATTCTCTGATGGGGTAATCCAAGGATCCCCAAGTAAATGTAGTGGTATAGATCTCCTTTATTTAAATATATACCATATTTTCTGTTCTAAATATGGTGTTGATTATGGGTCCAATAATAAAGTTGAGTTTTTTCTCTCTCGATTCTATTAAAACCAACTATTGATAAAGGATTGGAAAAACTAAAGTTATGTGGGATTCAAAGCTTCTTCTTTTTTTGTAAGTAACCAGGAGGTATTTCTATTAATAATAAGATTACATACAATACACATTAATTCAATGATTGACCTATCATAAGGGAAACCAGGTCAACCATTGTAGCAGTATCAGTTAGCTTCTATCATTTAAATCCAAAATAGCACAAATTGAATAGAGGGGGGTATTTCCCTTCGAGGGGAAACCATAATTGCCCTACACAAAATTGATATCTTGTATAAGGTAAATATAACAAAAATTAGCCTAACCTTATCTATCATGCAAATTTAAAAGTGAAAAACATCAAATTAAACCTAAAAAACATATTTATTTTTAACCTAAGTGTTATTTCCCACTGGCAATGGAGTATTTGTTGCCTCAACTAAGAGATCCAACTTGGAGTGTATGGTGTCCATATCGTCATGGAGGGTGGAAATTACCGGGTGAATGCTTGCCTACACTTGATATTTATCCATGAGTAATCAACACAATAATAATTTGAGGATTTAATATGGCTCCAAACCAACAACATCTTTCACAATGCTCTCAATTACTTATGCTAAATACACCTAGAGGCTAGTCATGAGATTACCTTCGTATTTATCAATCTCTACATGAATGTGCCATAGAATTTCCCTATTGAATCTTCTTTCCAAGTGATGGTGTCGACTTTATCCACCACATCTACAATGGGCTCATTGGCAGATCATGGATCCTATGCTCGAGCTTCCATAGGAACTAAATTGTGGTCAATTGAAGGGCAGCCAAACTTGCATAGAAATCCTTCATCGTCCCAATCCAACTCATAAATCACCATCCTACCAAATTTAAGACACCCACACTTCACAAGGGGAACCAAGTGCCCAATATGCCACCTTCCATAAATTAACATTATGAGGGAGATCATACCAAGGGTCTACAACAAATCACACATTAAACCTCCCCTGCATGACCTCCACCGTAATATCCCAAATCCCGATATTTTCTAATTCTATGCAAATTTACTAAGATAGCCGGGCATGCAAACTACCATGCAAAAATTCCCTATTTTTTAGCTAAATTTAGGGTTAGGGTTTGTAGGATAGAATGCTCCTGAGAGAATATGCATGCATCAAGAGCTGAATTAGAGATGACCTGGTACCTTCTGCCTCCGGTGATACCCCAGCAGCACGAACCCAAAATCAGCTAAGGGTGACGTTTTCAGTGAAGGAGGTGTCTGATGAAGCTGAGAATTTGTAGGATTGATAGTCTTCACGTGCCGAAGAGAATGCCTAACACATGCGGAAGTTCTAAGGTCTCTAGGCAGGATAGTGAATTGATCTGGAGATTTAGCTACTCACGCCCCCTAATCCCAAAATTGTTGATAACTACTCATGATGAGCAAGATCGGCTCTAATAATCACCAGGTACTGGAGTATGATACCGATGATGAGAATGGTGCCTGGGTTTTGAAGGTAAACTGAGATCTGAAGACCTAGCAAATGATTTGGGATTTCCAGCTGAAAACCCCTTACGACTGCACACGTGCCCTTGCAAACAATCTCTTATGGATACTGGATAACTATGAATAAATTGAAGAACAGATGGTGAACCTCGATGGCTTACCCTGGATGAGACTAGGGCAAATATCTCCCTGTCGAAACCCTGTTAGTTGAAGACGTCGTCTCCAACCCCAACTATTATGGCCACACACTATGCTGCTACTCAAGAGCTCCAAAATCAATAAGTATCAAAAGTAAAGTCTCCATTCACTTTATCTTCCTTTTATAACTTTCAACTACGAAAACCCTAACTTTTGACCTAATTATGTCACTTTAATTTCTAATTTGCAGTTGACTTGCATGCATGCGCATGGAGACTTAAATGGGTGCATGCATCATTAAATAATGATTAGATATCATGCATGTCTGTGGCCTTTGGCCCCAGTGGCCCTCTTTGACCTAATGGTGATATAATATTGATGCCCTAGATTTTCTATAGATGGCATCAGTCTTCAACTGATTCCCTAACTGTCAATAACCACTCATAACCCACAGGAATCACATAGGTTAGCGGTTTTGGTCCTCAATGCCTAATTAGATGAGGACATTACAGTCCTCCCAGCCTGAGATTGCTTGTCCTCAAGCAACTGCAAACTGGGATGCTGCAATACTTGTTCACCTTCCCATGTGGCATCCTCTGGCGGTAATTCTTTCCATTGAGCCAAGTATTCCCTAATTACCCGGTTCCTGAGTTTCCTTTCTCTAGTCTGTATGATCCATTCAGGAATCCCAATCAGCAATCCTTCATCATCTAAAGGAGGTAATTCCATTGGTGGAGCAATGTGTTGCCCAATGGTCTTTTTCAGGTTGGACACATGGAATACATTGTGAATTTTACTTTCCTGTGGTAGCTCTAGTTCATATGCCACCTCTCCCACCTTCCTGATTATTCTGTAGGGTCCATAGAAGCGAGGTTTTAAATTTTTTGCTCCTTTCTTCTTAAGTGAAGATTTTCTATAAGGTTGGAGCCTTAAGTATACCAAATCTCCTACCTCAAAGCTCTGCTCAACCCTGTGTCTATCTGCATGCAACTTTTGTTGATTCTGGGTTGTCTGTACATTTTCCTTCAAGATTTTAAGAATATCCTAACTGTCCTATATCCAATCCTTTGTCTTAGGAGCCCTACTGTCTCCAAATGCTAATTCTGCATAGTCCAAGGCCTCGTAGCCATATAATGCCTTAAAAGGTGTCATCCTAATAGACATGTGATAGGTAGTATTGTAGCAGTACTCCCCTAAGTGTAGGCATTTAATCCAGGTTCAATGATGCCTTGTTACGTAGTTCCTTAGATATCCTTCAATCCACTTGTTGACAATTTCAGTTTGTCCATCGTTCTGGGGATGATAACTCTTGCTGGTAGCCAGTTCGGTACCCACTAATCTGAATAGTTCCTGCCAGAAGGCACATGTGAATCTACTATCCCGATCACTGACAATGGTCTTAGGTATCCCATGTAACTTGAAGACCTCTATGAAGAATAAATCAGCTACTTGAGTTGCAAAGTAATCAGATGATATAGAAAAGAAATGTGCAAACTTGGTCAGTCTATCAACTACAACCTATAAACAATCCCGCCCTTGGACCTTGGGCAATCCTGTAATGAAGTCCATGGAGACACTTTCCCACTTTTGTTTTGGAATCGGTAGTGGCTGAAGAAACCCTGCTAGATGGATGTTCTCAATCTTGTTCTGCTGACATATGCTACATTCCCGTGTGTGTTGCATAACTTCCCCTTTGAGGCCCTTCCATGAGAACCTCTCTTGGATCTATCTATAGGTCTTCAAGAAACCCTGATGTCCTAATAATGAAGAGTCATGTGCTGCCTGTATGATATTTTTCCTCAAAGTTTATTCTGGGACGAGGTATATCATGTTCTTGTAATAGATGATGTCATCGACAATCCTGTATCTGCCATCCTGAATTTGTCCATCCAATAATTCGCAAGTGAATTTATTTTTGGAGTATTCTACTAATAGAAGTGCCCTCCAATCTGTGGATATCCTCATGAGAGATAGTGAGGCAGGTTGCCTGGATAATGCATCAGCTACTATATTATTCTTACCTTTTGCATACTCGATCTCGAAATCGTAGGCTTGTACTTTGCTGACCCATTTCTGTTGGCGCTCATTCAGTTCCTTCTGCTCCAAGAAATACTTGAGGCTGTTATGATATGTTTTGATTTTGAACTTACTGCCCACTAGGTACTGTCAGAACTTCGTGAGAGCATGTAGGATGGCTAGCATTTCTTTGTCATATATGGAGTAGTGGCGCTCGTAGTTCTTCAGTTTACGGCTCTCAAATGCAATAGGGTGATGATTTTGCATCAATACTGCTCCTAGCCTTTCCCCTGAGGCATCACATTCTACTAAAAATGGTTGTGAGAAGTCTGGTAATGCTAAAACTAGACAAGAACTCATAATTAATTTCATCTCCTCGAAAGTTTTATGTGCTAGTTCTATCCAGGTGAATGCTCCCTTCTTTGTGAGATCTGTGAGGGGTTGTGCAAATTGGGAGAATCCCTTAACATACCTTCGGTAATAAGTGCACAGACCTAAGAAGCCTCTCAATTCTGTGACTTTTTTGGTGCGGGCCAATCTCTGATAGCTAGGATTTTCTCCATGTCAACCTGTACTCATTTTTCATTGATTATGTGCCCTAGATACAGCATTTCCTTCATGCCAAATTCACACTTGGACATTTTTGTGTAAAGCGAGTGTTCTTCTAGAATGCTCAGTACTTCATCCAGGTGTTTCAGATGCTCCTCCCATGTTTTGGTGTGGATCAGGATGTCATCAAAGAATACTAGCAAAAACTTATGTAGCTGAACTCTGAAGGTATGGTTCATGCATGACTGAAAAGTGGCTGGAGCATTGGTAAGTCCAAAAGGCATGACCAAAAACTCATAGTGACCATAGTGACAATGGAACGTTGTTTTGGAGATGTCTTGGTCCCTTACTCGGATCTAATGGTACCTCAAGCGAAGATCAATCTTGGAAAATTATTTGGCACCCCGTAGCTTGTCCATGAGTTCATCAATTCTAGGGATGGGATACCTGTTTTTAATGGTATTTTTGGTGAGTGCTTGATATTCAATGCACATTCGTAGTGTACCATCCTTCTTCTTTACCAAGACCACTGAAGATGCGAAGGGGGTAGAACTGGGCCGAATGTATCCAAGCTCCAGCAATTCTTTGATCGTTTTCTCAATCTCATCTGTGTATCTTTTAGGATGTCAATAAGGAGTGGTGATGACTGCCTGTGTGCCCTCCTCTAGCTCAATAATGTGTTCAAATCCTCGGTCTGGCAGTCTACTTGATGGAAGGTCCCGAAATACCTTTTCATGCTTCCGTAACAAGGCCTAAATGTTACTTGGGTGTTGTGTGCTAGTTTCTGGGGGTTTCCTAAAGCTGATAAAACATTATGTAGACCATTCTATATCATCATGTCTGATTACTACCTCCATTCTCTGTGACGAGACTGGTTTTCGGGGATAAGTGTTCATGCCCCTCAAAACTACCCGTTTGTCGTCCGGCCCCTGGAAATTCATTTCCATTGCCAGGTAGTCTGTAGTATGTTTCCCTATTGAATAAAGCCACTGAACACCCAATACTACATGACTATCTGATACATCTACTACATAAAATGAATCTATCATTTGATAGTTACCTAATGTAACATTCAATTTTGGAATCAAGTAGTTTCACTCCATGCTGGAGTTCCCGGCTACTACTACAGTGAATCCTTCAAACTTCTTGGTCTGAATACCTCTCTTGGCTACCCAAGCGGAGTCAATGAAATTATGGGTTGCTCCCCCATCAATCAATACTCCTACTCTGTGACCCTGTACTACTCATCTGACCCTGAGAATATGGAATCTTGGTACTCCAGATAATGTAGCAATGACTCCCTCTGGTGTATCACCCTGGAGTGATTCTTCCTCAGCTTCCTGTAGTTCTTATGTGGCTTGCTGCTCATAGTCCTCCTCATCACTGTTCGAATACACTTCAATCTAGTGATCCTTCACCTTCCCCGCACACCTGTGTCCTGGCACCCATGGTTCCTGATAAGTGAAACATAGTTTCTTCCGCCTTAAGTCTTTTCTAGTGTCCTCGTCTAACCATGTTTTCTTGGGAACATCATGCTGGAAAGGTTTCTTGTCCTTGTCCCTAATAGGAAATTTGGTTTTCAAAGGGAACCTATTCTTTGGGACTAAATCCTGTAGATATTTGGCTCTGCTAATGGCATCCTGCAGAGTGGGGGTTTTGTAGGCTTTCACCCATCCCCATAGTGGCTCTTTTAGGGCCTTAGTGAATAACATAGTCAACCTGCTCTCTGAACATCTGTTACCATGACTGCTATCCTCTAGAATTCTGAGATGAAGGCTTTTGCACTACCTATCTGTTTGAGTTGAGCCAACTCCCTGAAATGTATCTCTGGATCCTTCCTGTCAAACCTTTCCATGAGCTTCTGAGTGAACTCACCGTAGGAGTGTATGGTGTTATGACCCAATGTCACCAATCTGTGTTACCACCACTCGTGAGCCTCTCCGTCCAGGTGGAGTGTAGCCAATTTAATCACATCTATCTCTATCATGGGATTGAGTTGGAAATAGATATCCAACTTTTAAACCCATATCATCGTTGAACCTCCATGAGTCCCATCAAAGTTTGGGATGGTCAACCTGCCCAAGGTGTTCTGCAACTCATAGTTGTGATTGAATCCCTTGTTGAAATTCCTGGGCCTGTTCCTACTCTTCATGTTGCAAAAATTCAAAAAAATACATGGCAGCATGAAACTCATTCCCTAAGTCCCTGTATTTTTGCAAATAAGCCCCAAAAGGTTCGCTAGGCTCTACCTGCATAACTGAACCTCCTACTGCATCTGCCAAGACGTGAGGCATAGTAGGCCTGTTGGAATGTCTACTATATACATGTGGTGTATATTGTATATTGGTGTAAGCAACATTTCCACTATTGCTTGTAGACCCTCGATCTACCGATGAGGGAGTTGTACTGTTGTTACCTATTTCTGGTTTTGCTAATAATCTGTTGATTGCATTGAGTACATCTTTTTTCCCTTTGGCTAAGTCTTGCAATGGAGATACTAAGTTGTGAAACTCCATCCTGTCCTCATCTTCTCCAGTTCCCTTTCCCTTGTCAGAGTGTATACCTGTTTGTTCCATGTCTGAGCTGATATCCTCTAGTTGGATATCCTCAAAGTCCCCTGTGTATCTACTCCTTCTTTTCCTATAGGTTACAAAAGGGTCTTCTTCTGTATTCATCTATTTCTCATTTCTTAAGCCCACAGCTGGCCAAGAATATAGCTCTAATACCACTGTAATATCCCAAATCCCGATATTTTCTAATTCTATGCAAATTTACTGAGGCAGTTGGGTATGCAAACTGCCATGCAAAAATTCCCTATTTTATAGCTAAAATTAGGGTTAGGGTTTGTAGGATAGAATGTAACACTTACCACTGATAAGCTGGCTGGAATGCTCCTGAGAGAATCTGCATGCATCAAGAGCTGAATTGGAGATGACCTGGTACCTTCTGCCTCCGGTGATACCCCAGCAGCATGAACCCAAAATCAGCTAAGGGTGACATTTTCAGTGAAGTAGGTATCTGATGAAGCTGAGAATTTGCAGGATTGATAGTCTTCCCAGGCCAGAGAGAATTCCTGACACATGCGGAAGTTCTGAGGTCTCTAGGCAGGCTAGCGAATTGATCTGGAGGTTTAGCTGCTCATGCCCCCCTGATCCCGAAATTGCTAATAACTGCTCAGGATGAGCAAGACCGGATCTGATAATCACCAGGTACTGGAGTATGATACCAATGATGAGAATGGTGCCAGGGTTTCGAAGGTAAACTAAGATCTAAAGACCCAGTGAATGGTTTGGGATTTCCAGCTGAAAACCCCTTACAACTGCACACGTGCCCCTGCAAACAATCTCTGATGGATACTGGATAACTGTGAATAAATTGAAGAAGAAATGGTGAACCTGGATCGCTTACCCTGGATGAGACTAGGGCAGATATCTCACTATTGAAAACCCATTAGTTGAAGACTTCGTCTCCAACCCCAGCTGCTGTGGCTGCATGTTGTTCTGCTACTCAAGAGCTCCAAAATCAATAATCATCAAAAGTAAAGTATCCATTCACTTTATCTTCCTTTTATAACTTACAACTACGAAAACCCTAACTTATGACCTAATTAGGTCACTTTAATTTCTAATTTGCAGTTGACTTGCATGCATGCATATGGAGACTTAAATGGGTGCATGCATCATTAAATAATGATTAGATGTCATGCATGTCGGTGGCCTTTGGCCCCAATGCCCCTCTTTGACCTAATGGTGATATCATATTGATTCCCTATATTTTCTGTAGACGGAATCAGTCTTCAGTTGATTCCCTAACTGTTAGTAACCACTCATAACCCACAGGAATCACATAGGTTAGCGGTTCTTGTCCTCAATGCCTAATCAAATAAGGACATTACATCTGCTGTAACCCTCGTCTCATGTATTTCCCCATCCTCGTAATCAACATACGTCCCTTCAAAGTTTCTACTGTCCCCTCCTGTATTCCAGTGTAATGCCCTTGCATTTAACCCCTATTATGCAATCAATTTCAATCTATGTGATTATGTATTGGTTCATGGCATGGAGCTTAAGTCCAAGGCCCCACCAATGGACATTGTGATATTGAATAGTATTTTGGTTATGTAGAGAAACCATGCATTTGCAAGGCATGGTGACATATGGAATATGATGTAAATTGTAAATGTTGAAATAATGAAAACAAAACCTTGGGATAAATGTGCAAGGTGGTGAAATTGAGGGGAGACAGTATCCACTAGTGGGAGTAGTTAGAGGATAGTGAAGCATTGAGAATCCAACTAATGATGACCGAGTGTCATCATGGTGCCATTAAGTGTTAAAAGGAAAACAAGTTGCTATTACTTGCTTATTTGCGTAGAGCCAATGGATAAGGATATGAGTTCTCTATTAGTATTTAAGTATTATGAGACAACACATCATTGACATGACGAGGTGAATAAACTATTATTCACTTATGAGCATAAAATTGTTGAATACACTGAGAGGGGGGGGTGAATCAGTGTGTGTACCCTTTATTACTTTTGAAAACATAATTATCAATAGTTTGAAAAGTACAACATTCATTAATACATTATCAACCTTTACATTTCATAAGTGTATCATCATCGCATCATCATCATATATGAATCATACACAATACACAATATTTTTGCATGGAAACCCAAGTACTAGGGGGGGACCACAAAAGATGTTGTTAATAACATAGAGATTACATTAAATGTGTTTACCAACACCAACTGTAAGGAAGCTCCAGCTCCCTAATTTTCTAACACCAACTAGAAGGAGGCTCAAACCCCCTAGTTTATCATCTCCAACTGAAAGGAGGCTACAACCCCCCTTAGTTCACAGGATCCAACCTATAGAGAGGACTCCAATCCTCAGTGCACCAACTCACAATTACCAGACACCAACCTAAAGGAGACTACAATATCTTATCATTGCCCCATCCTACCACCCTGATATGAAGAGAATAAATAATTTGTAATAATCATTGTATCATTGTCTCTAACAACTATACCTGTATCTTTGTCCCTTCACCTGTATCACTTTCCTTGTTCCCATATCATTGTCTATGTTCATGTATCACTGTCTCTTTAATCTTGTATCACGGTATCACTACATATGTCAACCTATTACAATCGCTATCTACATTACAATGCCCCAATCATTATATCTCTATCTTAATGCCACAATCATTGCCTATGTCACAATGTCACTATCAATGTCACAATGCCAGAATCAATGTCACACTATCTCAATATCTGTCACACTATATCAACATGTACATGCTTCAAGTATATACCTAGAAACAATCATCCATCAATTTTATTTGGATCCTCAACTTTTACATCATAAACATTTCCAAAACATTGAACATTTCAAGAGATGATCCATATGCCACAACATAACCATGGACTATGCCAAGATAATCACTATGATCTATTCCAATACCATCATACAACATGTCCAGATAATCACCATGATCTATACAAACAAATCACCAATATCTATGCCAAGATCATCATAAATTGTGCACCAACATCTATTCCAATATCACCATCAAGTATGCTAAAAGATCGGCACAAAAACATGTATAAACTTCATATCTTTTCTAGACAACAAGATGGAACCTAGTCCATGAGAGGCATGACCACCACAAGAGATACCCATGTATAAGAACCATACCATATTTATGCCAAGATAACCATCATAATATTCCCCATAAAATATATAATTAATTCAAAGATATATACCAAGAGGGATGCTCACATACCAATATCCAAGATGAGCTATATCCATGAAAGACATGTGCCATCACAAGGGAAACCCACAAGAAAGAACCATACATTTTCCAATATTACAATATTAAGAGATAATATAGAAACCAAAAGAGTACCTATATAGATTCATTGCATATCCCTTGAAGATATCTTTCCAATGAGCTAAGAATTTTGCAATTCTAATACCGTATGAGAAAGTTATGAAATTTTTTGTGAACTCCTCAATCCTCAAAGATGCCCAAAAATTGCTTCTCCAAAAAGTTTCACATTTTTTCTCAAAATATGCTCAATATAAAGAGAGACTTGATTGATGATCAAATGAAATGTTTGGCCTTCTATTTATACACTTGATCATGATCTAGTAGCTTATTTTAGTGTCTCCTTAAATTCATCCTTAATTTGTGAATCTCCATATTTTAAGGGGTCTCAAGGATTAGTACCCCACCTCAAGAGTTCATCATGACACTACATGCAAAAAATTCAACATCACTCTATATATTCTCCAAACGGAGCCCTAGCGATTAACCACATCATCATACTTGGTGGATATGCAATTATTTCTTGTAGGGATCCTTGCCACCTCAAGTGGTCAAATGGGCCAAAGTACCACAAATTTTGGGGGCATGTGGACCAATCATCATTATTTTGGGGGTACTTCAAGATTCACTCCAACTTACTTTGGACCAACTTTGGGGACTCTTTAGGGCATTATAAACCATGGTTCATGTAACCCCAAACTCATGGGAAAGTGTAATACCCTAGTTGTTAAGCCCCGTACTTATGATCCTTCATGTGACTTATGTTCTCTTGCATTATGGACTTATGATATTTTATATGATTGTGCATTTTTTCTCCTTTTCATGATTCATTTAATTAATGACTTATTATTAATGTTTGATAGCATGACCTTGTACTTTGGCGCTATTCTTAATGTTAATGTTATTACTAGAATCTTTGTTATCTTTGAATGTTGTTAATGATTGATTAAATAAAAAACTGGCTCAGCAAAGGAAACTAAAAGAGTATGGGGGACCATGGATTCCACAAAGTTAGGGGGAATGGGGACATCCCTAGTGCCTTATAACATATTTTTGACTTAAATTTGTCCGTCCCAATTCATATTTACACCTTGGTGAGATTAATAATGTTCGTCACCCAAACCTTGTACAAGGAACCCTATTCTCAATAATTATGGACTATCGAGATATTTTTGCATATTATGCACTCCTTAGTGGGCCCATATTGCATAGGGAACCATCCTTGGGAATATATTCCCTCACATTTATATGTTTATGGTCATTTATGAGCCCTTTTCCTAGTTTTTAGGGCTGTAATCTATTTTCTAGCTTCCACTCTTACACCATGCATTGATGATCTTATTTTTGTCCTTCCATGATATTTATGACCCCATTAGATGCCCTATCTCACCTATTTCGACCTCCTTGATGTTTTGTAACCCCTTTTATGTATTAGTGTGCCTCCACGTGCTCTCTAGGGCTCCACTCCATGGTTTTTGGGTAACTCCTCCTCATGGTGCTAATTCAGGAAAGGGAATATTTTCACTAAGCCACCACTGCAGTAATTCAAGTTAATTATCCATGATGAAGCTTAAACCTTACCTCTCTCTAATTTGGGTTGATCCATTTGGGTTAGAGTGGTCCTCCTTATCCTATAAATACATATGCCATCTCCTTGTTGAAGTTAATATTGAGCTTTAGACCATGTGATTTATGCTATCCAATCGTGTTGGGAATGTTGATATTATTGAGAGTGTGTTGAGACTTAGAGCGAGTCCATTTTTTCCCTTTCTTCCATTATATCACTCTACTATTCCAGGTTCTCACACAGAAATCTAGGAAATGGGAATGGCGAGCTAGGTCATATCCCATAGGCAATGGAGACGGACAGGAAAGTAGTAGTGGGAAATGTTGTATATCTCGAAAGAGGCAGTTTCAAGAGTAGTGAGACTAAGCCGGACTCTACTCGTGGATCCATGGTCTCAACTCGAGGGTGACCTGTTCAAGCGAGGAAGGCTTGACGGTGTCTACGGTTGGGAGGAAAGTTGTCCTGTTGTAGCCAATTGCTTATATTTGAGATAAGTATTTCTCTTATGTCATGTTTTCATTACATTATTTTATTTGGTATATGTGCAATGATGGCTAATTGGTTGTTTGAGTGTTCATGTATTGAATGTCAAGATTTGCATAGAGGAAGGTTGAATCTCGTATAGTATGTAATTTAGTTTCTATTCTCGTTACCTTCTTTATATTCTTCTTCTTCATAACCAGAAATTGTAATTTTTGCTCTATTATTATTGAGAGGGGTGCAACCATATGATCTGGTTCGACCATCTATGCTCATTTATGTGTTGTGAGACCTATTCCATTATGTTCGGAGAAGCGTTTCCAGTGAACAACACCTTTCGTTTTATTGAAAAAGCTTTCCGGATGACCAAGATATGTTTGTTTTGGTCCGACAGCTTTTCGGTGACAAGATGAGTGCACCTGTCATTTTATTGTAAATAAATTTGTTGCATGATTGATCTTAGTTGCAGATCTGAGGATGAGAGATGTATTCTATATGTAAAACTAATCGATGGCTGGAGGGTGGTAGCCATATGATCTGATTTTTATTAGTGAGAGATCACTGTAGGGGACAGTCGTCGGGAGTCGGTTTTGAGGGTTGTAGTTGCAGCCAGTGTTCTTATTTGCTATGCTTTCAGTGTGGCTGTATATTACAGCCTATGTATGCTCCATGATATGTGGTTTTCCTTACTTTTTATTCTCACTAACAGCACACACATAATAACACCAAAAAAGTAGATTAATTTGCAAATAATCAATGACATCAATACTTGGTTATTGATAAAACTATGCTATCAAACAAACCCAAAATACATAGATTGGCTATTCACAATGAATATGATGTTTATCATGTATTATCGATGTTCTTGTTTCAATTATAGATTTAGCTTGCCCTTTGGAAATTATTAATTGAGTGTCACAATCAATTATTTAATTAAGTGGCGTAACTAAATGTCGCAAACTTTAGTTTTTTTTTCCTTAGAAAAATTTGTAATTTTATTTCAAAGTGGAACAAAATTACATCTGCACATGTAATAGGATCACAAGGATCCCTACATTGCCATATATTTACTGTCTCATATTAAACATAAACAAAAAATTACAAAACTGTCCCAGACTGTTTACAAAACTGTCCCATACTGTAATAGCAGACAATAGCAGCTAAATACATCACATAATATATTTGATGTCTCATATAAACATAACCAAAAATAAATTGTCCCAAACTGTAATATATACAAGCATATCAGCTAGATACTATGGATATCACAACCAAAATTTGACAGGCCACAAAATCTGAGCCAAAGCTCAATGCTAGTCCAAAACTGCATCATGAAACGGCCGATGATAATAGTTGAATGAACCCTCTCGTGAGTGAACAATTATCCTCCAGATGCCAAAATCTAAATGCCACTGCGTCGCTTCCTTGGATAGCTGGTCAACCATCCCATTCTGTTCCCTATAGACATGTGTAAAAGAAATATGAGTAAACTGTTGTTTTATGCGGAACACCTCCTCTAGAATAGGTAAAAGTATCATCACATGGCACTGTACAGTCTCTTTTGCCCATTCTATAACTAGCATAGAGTCACCAAAGACCTGTAAAGACAAACAACCCTATTCCAAAGAAAATAAAAGCAGAAGCCTGAGTGTCATTAATTCAGCATAGTTGTTTGATCCCCTTCCTAAACCAGCCGAGAAATGAAAATAATGAGCCTTAGATTTGAAAAGTACTCCACCCCCACCACATCTCAATTGTTGAGCTTGTGAAGCTCCATCAAAGAAGCCCCAAGGGATAGCTTTGTCAATCATTTCCTCCTGCACAGGCCTATGCTTGAGAAGCTTCTCAGGTTCCCTAAAATGTAGAATAATTGCAACGATTTGTGCCACAACTTCCTCCATCGGGATTCGACAGTCCTAAAAAATAATCTTGTTGCGTGTGATCCAAATCCCCCAAGTGAAGATACAAGGAACAGCTCGGAGAGAGTTATGGCCCGTCCACCAGCTTTGAAAAGCTTGGAGAGCAGTATCTCCCTGCCACCCCCCTATCAAACCCATATGTTTACCCACTTCAGTCCATATAGTTTGAGAATAACTACATTGTACAAAGAGATGTTGAATTGTTTCATCATCCTTCCGACACAGTGCACAAAATCCTGGGCCTTCAAGAAATGTCTTTTGCAAGATGTCCCATGTTGGAGCCTTATTTTCCAAAATAGCCCAGAAGAGTAATTTGGCCTTACCCGGACATTTCAGCTTCCACAGTTGTTTCCACCACCAAACCAATTTGCGGTTATGAACCATCACATTGAGCTGAATATAACCATGTTTAGGAGTATAACACCCTGAAGGATGATAGTCCCAAATCAATACATCATCCTGGTTAGTCAATATGACATTTGAAAACCTTAACTGCCTTATATATCCCCCCCAGGCCGCCTGCAGATCATCATGAATCTCAAGTCTCTGAGCACTTATCCATCCTTGATGCCATAACGAAGAATTTTCCTGATCCTCAATATCAGCAATAAAAAGACACCCTCTTGCTTCCAAGTGTAACCTTAGCTCCTCAGGAAGGACACGTTCCCCCCCACAGCCTACCCAAGGATCAATCCCAATATGAACCATTCTCCCATTACCAATTCTCCACACCAAACCAGAGCCAACCAGATCAAAATGCTTTATCACTGCTTTCCAGACCATTGAGCAATTTGTCCGATATTTGTCCGCCATCTGAATCCACTCAATGAGAGTCAAAGGAGCAATATATTTATGATACACCACTCGAGTCCAGAGACTCTGTGTATGTATAAGTCTCCATGAAACTTTTGCTCCTAATGCCTTTGCAAAAAGGAAGATATTTTTTAACCCCCATCCTCCCAAAGCTTTTGGAACAGCAATTTTCTCCCACCCCACCCATACCAGATCCCTATGATCATTCTTACCTCTCCATAGAAAATTAAAACACAGCCTGCGAATCTATTCAAGAATCCCCTTACGCAGCCATGCAAGATACATCCAGTAGACGAGTATCACTTCCAAAACAAATTTTACCAGAACCAGTCTCCCAACCCGAGAGAGCCATTTTTGACTCCAGCATTGAAGCCTTTTTTCCAATTTTGTCAATAACCAGTGCCAATCTGCCTTTAGATAAGAGTTCGGTTTTAAGAAAAACCCCAAATACTTTATCCCAGCATCCAAATCCATAATTCTAAAAGGCAAACGATGAGCAATTATGTGTGTCTCCTGCTCAGATAAGTTCGAGCATGATATAGTGGATTTTTCAATATTTACCACCATGCCCGCAGCAGCTTGTATAAGGGATAGTCCTTCAGACACCTTATCAATATCCTGTCTCGACCCATTAGTGAAAATCATAATATTGTCAACAAAAAGGAGGTGCGTAATATACAATACCTGAAAAATGGCAGTGCCACGAAAAGTCCCTTCCACTTTTGAAGTCAAAATAAAGTGGCTGAGACCTTCAGCTACAAGAAGAAACAAAAGGGGAGAAATAGGACACCCTTGTCGGAGACCCTGACCTGCTTGGAAGAAAGGGCTAGCAGCTCCATTAATGAGTACTGCAAAACTCACCGTACTGATGCAAGCCATAATCCATCTGACAAATTCATAACAGAAGCCCAGGTGTGTAAGCAACATCCTAAGGTAAAGCCAACTGACCCTATCGTAAGCCTTTGAGAGATCAATCTTGATCACAACTCCTTTTTGTTTCTGAACTTTCAAAGTATGTAGACCTTCCTGAGCAACTCCAATGGCCTCATGTATTTGATGTCCCTCCAGGAACCCAAATTGATCACTAGAAATATAATGGGATAATACAGATTTGAGTCTCTTTGCAATTACCTTAGAGATGATCTTATATATACAATTGCAAAGTGAGATGGGCCTGAAATCCTCAAAACTTGCAGGTTTATCCTTTTTTGGAATAAGAGCAATAAAAGTAGAATTGAGCGGGCCATGAATAAACCCAGCCTTACGAGATTCCTCAACAACTAACAAGAGCTCCCCACTGAAGAAATCAAAGAAACCCAAGAAGAATTCAACAGGCCATCCATCAGGCCCCGGGCTTTTATCTTTTTTAAACGAGTGAAGCACCCGAGACAGCTCCTCCACCGAAACTTCCCCCATCAACATCCTGTTTTCCTCCTCACCCACAAAGCTGGGAAAGAGCTGTGCCACCCAAATGACCTCAGCAATAGTAGCTCCAGGTTGTGCAGAGAATAATTCCCCAAAATATCTCACACCCATATCAGCCAGCCCATCGAAACTGGACACCAGTTCCCCTTCTGCCGAAGACAACTCCCAAATAGAATTGGAAAATTTTCTCCCCTTAGCAAAAGCTCGAAAAAAATTGGTATTCTCATCTCCACACTGAATCCAAATTGCTCTGCTCTTCAACCTCCACATTTCTTCCCATTCACAGAGAATCACATTGCGCTTCTTTTCCAAAGTAATGAGTTCATCCTTAGTCTGATCATCCAAAAACCCCATCCCCGAACTGTGAAACAACCTGTCAATAGCCAACTCACAGTCCCTCAAGGTCTTATCATCATTCACCCTCTTAGCATGAGCCCAAGAGATAGTAGCCTCCTTTAATCGTTTCATATTTTGGTAAAAATGTACCCTTGCATGCTCCAGAGAGTTTTGTGGACGAGGAGTCCACATCTCCTTAACCAAAGATTGAAAACCCTCTTCCTTCAACCAGCAGGAGTTGAATTTGAATGGACTTGGGGTCTTCCTCCGACGACCCCTTAATTCAAGAAAAATGGGGCAATGATCAGAAATCCCTCCTGTCCCCACCCACTGCCGAACAAGATCAACCCCAAGAGCCAACGATTCATCCACCAAGAACCTATCCAATCTCTTGGCTACCCTTTGATCCCCTGTTCTCTTATTTCGCCAGGTAGGGACAATCTTGGGTGGGAGTATGTCCTGGAGATCCTTTCTCGCAAAGGCTTGAATGAAAAAGTTGGCCAAAACATCCAGAGCATCCCTAGGCCCCCAAACCTCAAAGGCTCCTAGAGAAATATTAAAGTCTCCCCCCAAAATTATATCAATGTCTTCAAAAAGGTCCAAATTGAACAAAGACTCCTAAAAGCTAGCTCTATTCAAATATGGCCCATAGATGTTAAGAATCGTGAGAGTCTTCCCAAGCTCAGCGACCCACACTTCCAACCCCACACCATAAGAAATACCCCAAGAAAAATCACACCTACAGCTTTGTACCTTCCACCCCGAGGCCAGGCCTCCAGATCAGCCCCTTGCATCCACAGCCACAAACTTCCAACCAGAAAGCAAAGTTTCTAACACTCTGACAACCTCCTCACTACACCCCAAAATTTCCTATAGCAGAATTAAATGCGGCTGATTTAAATCCACCAGCCTTCGAAGAGATGATTTTTTGAGGGGACTCACCAACCCCCGACAATTAAAGGACATTACTTTCATTTGGGAGACCCTGCCTGGGCTTTCACTACTCTAAGTGCCCATTCAATGGAAGATTGCGTCCCCATCCCTAAATCCAACTTTGCCCATTCTTGTGCTTTGGACAAAAGAGATTTTCTGCCCCGACCTTTCCCCACCACATGCAAGGACAACTCAGGAAGACCTTTCCCCCCCGACCCCTCAACTGAAATCTCCCTACTTCTAAGGGCATATCTAATACTTCTTCCCTCAGAGCTGGTAGAGATATTTGTAGAAACAATGGAAGGCGAGAAAACACTATCAAATGACGGCAACGGACAAGGAGCAACCAGACAGAGTAAAGACGGGCTGGCTTAAGGAGGGAAACCAAGAGACAAAACTCCCCCCACATCATCAGAGACAGTAAAAAGAGAAACTACAGGAGAAGGGATAATAGACATACCCAAGGGATGCGAAGATGAACCCCCTCGAATATTGGCCTGAACGGGAGTCTTCCTGGATCCATCCTGAGTTGGAGAATCCAAAGCACTAACCCCAACCCCCAGTCTGTCAGCGACCAATCCCCCAGGGACCTTCGTGCCTTTGTCCACCTCGCGCAAAGAAAAGACTGATGTAGAAGGGATTTTTCTGGAAGCAGCCTGTACCACTGTTTCTGTGTCCACCGCCCGTCCTTCCAATGGCCCATTTTTCTTTGCCCCCACAACAGCAGTAACCCCCACCTCCTTATGAGCATATATCCCATCAATAACTTCTTCAATCAGCGGTTTGCTGGCCCTAAAGGGAAGCGGACAACTGGCCACCAAATGTCCATAAGTATGACAGCGGTGACACCTAAACGGCACACCCACATAGTCGAGAATTTGCACAAAGTCCCCATCCTTAGACTGTATAGTTATCTCAGAGGAGAGTCCCAAACGAAGATCAATCTTTACCAAAATTTTGGCCACCGTATACTTACCAAACTCCATAAAAGATAAATCAGCACATACATATTCACCCAGAAAATTCCCAATTTCAGCAAATCGATTCTCATTCCATAAGTGCATGGGAAAACCTAGAAGTTTTACCCACAGAGGCTCCTTGTTAATATTTTCCGTTTGTGAATCGAAAAATGGTGTCCAGCTTTTCAAGACAATAGGAACCCCATGCATAGACCACTGCCTCCCTAGGACAGCATCAACCTCCGCTTTGCTGTGCAGGATGAAAGAAAACCACCCTTTCTTCAATACCCGAACTTCAGGTGTTGTATCCAGCAAATATTTCCACTGCTCGGCCACCCACCTCCGGAGAAAACCACAACCAAAGCGTTTGCCATGGACATGTCCAACCACTGCTCTCAATGACATATCCTCTGCCTCTTCCATCGAAACATCAACCCCCAGCACCAGCTTGTCCCTATGCTTCCTATCTTTAACAGCCTTTGGACCTTTTTGAGATCCCTCCTTCGCTGACCCCCCTTACTTAGGGGCTAAAATGGATTCGGCCTCAGAAAACAGATCATGGCTGCCCAGAACAATCGACGCCTGACCACTAGAAGAAATGACCGCCCTAGGAACCTCCCCTCCTCCAGAACCCAGTGCAGTGTCAATCCCCCGACCAACTTTTGACACTACCAAAGCCCCCACCGAGAAAGAACCAAAATCTCCCTCCAAACCCTGATGCTTTATACCACCTCCAAGAATAGGGGAAAGACCCTCTACTGGGATCTCCGATGAAATTGCAGGGAAGTTTGCAAAGAGCCCATTTTGAGGGGAGAGAGTATGCCCGAGAAGACCAGTAGGTCGGGCCGGTCTACACCCAAACCCTCAGATGTCTTAAAGAGAGCTAAATCCACCTCCAAACCCTCCAGACCCATAGAACTGAAGGGTGATGAAATCCTAGGGTTTGTAAGCTGTACATAATCATTCCCTACCAACCCCACTTCATCCACGTGCCCAGTTGAGACCCCTGGCCCCCTCCCTAACAGCAGAGATCCAGATAGCATCCCCTGCCGATCCAAGGCACCAGAAAAACCTCCTACAACGAAAATATCTCTTTCATTGACCCCATCCTAAGTGTAATCCACCTCCTCCTCCATACCTCCCCACCGAACCACCCCAAAACTTGTCAAGCCACAAACCCTAACCCCAGAAAAGCCAAATACCACCTCCTAACCGCTAGAGAAAACGTACACAGTCTCCACACCTAAACCCCAGGCTATACCACCACGGTCAGAAACTCAAGCTCCTACACAAAACCCATAATCAGGCTCCCTTTTCACAGTCATGGATAGATGCAACTCCAGGTATTGCGTGGTCATAACACCGGAACCTTCGTCAATTCCACCAAAAAACTCTCTGCCGTCTGCCTACCCAAGACCACTGGCGACTATGACCCGCTTAACATCTTTAATGAAAGCTCGATTGACATCCATGGTAGTTTTCCTGATCATCAAGCTTCCTTCTCATACCATCAACCCTAATAATTAGTTGTTCCAATATCTTAAACAGTTAATGCAAGCCAAATATTAGGTCTTCTTAAAGGATTCAACTGTAATAATGGAATGGTTCATCGCAAACTTTAGTTATAATTGAATCTCTAGAATTTAATTTATTTGGGTGAATGGTTAGTGAGATCAATAGTAATTTATTTATATCCATTGTTATTAAACCTTATTTAGTCTTAATTTTAGCACCTTTGGCCTTATCTCAAGGTTAGGGACATCACAAGTGGTATCAAAGCTTAAGGTTTCAACACTGTGGTTGTTAAGCCTTCTGCAAAGTTTCAAGTTACCTTATAAGCATGCACTTGCATTAGATAGCTTGGATGAATGCACCTTAATATAATTTCAAATGTGATTTAGTTAATTAAACTGTTAGATTGGGATGGGTATGGACCTCAAGTTCATCTAGTAAGGAGAAATATTGGAAGGATTTCTACCTAGCCCCTTGTCAAACTAGGTAGATTGTAACTTAGAAATGTTGGCTAGTTACTTTATAAACAAGAAAGAAAGTGTTTTTTTGTAATGATAATGAACTTATACTAATGTGTAGTCTACTAATAGAATGTTATTAATGAACACATTGCAGTTCCCAGTGATTTATTGAGCAAGTGGTGTGACTACTACAACTGATATTTTAATCAAACTTGTGAAGGCTAAGTATTCAACAAGTAAAAGTTCAACATTAGGAAGTAAGAGATTGGGGATAGATATTGAGGACGGATGGAGACCATATAGTCCCAAAGAGGAGTTTGTTGAGGGAAGAAGGTCAACTAGACATAAGATGAGCAATGAACCGTTAAGCTTGGAGGATTTAGTGAGGAAGTGTAGAGAGGATAATGAAAGAATAATTCATATCCAAGAGCAGATTATGAATGATCTAAAATCATTGAAGACCATCCAAAGAGTCATAAAAGAGGTTATGTGAGGTCTAGATCATCTTCAAGGAGACCTTATCACTCAGAGAGAAAGAAGGGGTATGCATCAAGCAATACAGAGAGCAGTCCTGAAAGATCTCCAGTGAGATACAAGAAGACGAGGTTTACCCGGGATGAACTAGTAGGAGAGTTAAGAAGAATCAAGCCCCCAACTTTTGATGGAAAAGTAAAGCAAGGTGAAGATGTTGAAGCATGGTTGATAGGACTTAGGAAATTCTTCCAACTGCATTTGTATACACCTAATATGGAGGCAAGAGTATCCATATACCATCTGCAAGGTAAAGCATCTATCTGGTGGGATCAAGTGGTTAAGTTGAAAGAGATCAATGAAGAAAAACTATCTTGGAGGAAGTTTAAGAAATACTTTCAGAAATAATACCTCTCTAAGCACTACTATGGCTAGAAGATGGAGGAATTCTTTCAGCTTAAGTTGGGAAGCATGACTATGGAGGCCTATGAGAAAAAGTTTCTAGAACATTTGAACTATGCGGACTTCATCAAAGATGAGAAGGTAAATATTCAAAGGTTCCTAAGTGGCCTTCTTGAATCTTATAGAGATAAAATCCAGTATGATAGACCAAAGAACCTTAAGGACACCATATGGAAGGAAAAACACTTATATGAACAAAATAAGAGCGAGGCCCCATATCAAAAGAATTGGAAGGATATGAAGAATAACAAGCAGGAGCAGAGAAAGAAAGGTTTCCAGCCTTCAAAGTTTAGAAACAATAATTCTTACCAACAAGGACAATCAAAGGAAGATCCTTAAGGGAATACCACCTATGGAATGTTGGATATGCAAGGAAAATCACTTTGCCAATCAGTGCCCGCGTAAGAAAAGTAACATTCACAACATTCAAAGGCTTTAAATGTTGGAGATGTAGGTGGAAGTGTTCAAAGGATCTATGCAGCCCTAGATGGGAGGCAAGCTAACCACCAATCCCGAATGATTGAAGTAGCAGGTAAGATTGCTAATAAAACCATAACTATTTTGATTGATTCGAGAGCTAGCAATAGTTAGATTTCACCTAATCTTATTGAGAAATGTCATTTAAAGAAAAGTTAACTTGAAACAACAAGTCTAGTACAGCTAGTTACAAGAGCTAAGAGGAAAATCACTGAATTTGTAAAAAGTGTGCCCTTTAGAAATGAATGGAATGAAAACCTTTGAAGACTTAAAGATTATACCCTTGGGGTCATATGATGTGTTGATTGGCATGGATTGGTTGGATGCACACCATGCAGTTTTGGATTGCCATAATAAAACTTAGACTTGTTTGGATGAAGAAGGGAACCAAGTGACAATAAAAGTAATACCTAGACCCATATCCCTGAGGCAGATCACAACTCTACAATTGAAGAAATGTCTTAGAAAGGGATTCCAATTATATGCAATTCATGTGGAAGAATCAAAAGAAGAAAAAGATCCAGAGTTACAGGATTATCCAATACTACAAAATTTTGCAGATATATTTCAAGAACCGCCAGGAATACCTCCTAAGAGGAACATTGATTTTTCTTTCAACTTGGTGCCGGGAACAATACCTTCATCTAAATCACCTTATAGAATGAGTACTCCAGAGTTAAAGGAATTACAAATGCAGCTAGATGAGCTACTAAAGAAAGGTTACATAAGGCCCAGTGTTTCACCTTGGGGAGCTCCTGTGTTAATTGTGAAGAAGAAAGATGGAACTCTAAGACTTTGCATAGATTATAGGAAATTGAACAAAGCAACAGTAAAAAACAAGTACCCCTTACCAAGAATTGATGACTTGTTTGATCAACTAAGAGGAGCCAAGGTGTTTTCAAAAATATATTTGAGGTCTGGATACCACCAAATTAGAATTAAGAATGAGGATATCAATAAGACAGCATTCAAAACAAGGTATGGACACTATGAGTTCACAGTAGTAACTTTTGGTTTAACAAATGCACCTGTAGTATTCATGTGATTAATGAATGGAGTATTCAGAAAGTACTTAGATAAATTTGTGATTGTATTCTTGGATGACATCCTTATCTATTCTAAGACAAAGGAAGAGCATGAAGAACATCTAAGACTAGTAATGCAAGTGCTTAGAGAACATCTGTTGTATGCCAAATTAAGTAAGTGTTCATTTTATCAAGGAAGAATCCACTACCTAGGGCATATCATATCTGAAGAAGGTGTTACAGTAGATCCTGAGAATATAATAGCCATTATGGAATGGTCAACACCTAAGAATATATCAAAAGTCGGATCCTTCATGGGATAAGCTGGATACTATCGAAGGTTCATCGAAGGATTCTCGAAGTTGACTCATCCTATCACATCTTTGCAAAAGAAAGGTGTGAAGTTTGATTGGATTTCTAAGTGTGAAGATAATTTTCAAAAACTTAAGGAAATTCTTACTAGTGCACCAGTGCTAAAAATTATGGACCCCAAAGGAAACTTTGTTGTATGCATGGATACATGTAAGCAAGGCATTGGTGGAGTATTAATGCATGATGGACATGTGATCTGTTATGAATCTAGAAAGTTGAAGGAACATGAGCAGAACTATGCCACCCATTACTTAGATCTTGCAGCTATCATCCATGCTTTGATGATGTGGAGACATTATCTAATGGGTAAAAAGTTTGAGTTAATAACTGACCATGATCGGTTAAAATACTTGTTTGAGAAGCCCAATTTGAATGCAAGACAAAGGAGGTGGATAGAGTTCTTATGTGAATATTAATTTGACATCAAGCCTATCAAAGGTAAGGAAAATAAAGTAGCCGATGCACTTAGTAGGAAGATGCATGTGATGCATGTAGCAGCTATCAGCACTAGCACATCAAATTTGAAGGATAAGATCATTGAAGCCAGTGTTACAGATGAACTTTATCAACATGTGAAAAAAGGGTGGAAACAACAGAAAATTCCACAGAAATTTGATAAGTATAAGTTTAAAGAAAATGGGATAATCATGCAGAGAGATAGAGTTTATGTGCCTGATGTTGGAGATATAAGGAAGATGGTTATGAAGGAAACACATGATGTCCCTTATGTTGGACATTCAAGTTATCAGAAAATAGTAGCAATGGTAAGGAAGCAATACTATTGGCCAGGGATGAAGAATGATGTTGCAGAATATATAGTTAGTTGCATGGAATGCCAAAAAGTTAAAGTTGAGCATTGACATCCAGTGGGATTGTTGCAAGCCTTGCCTATACCAGAATGGAAATGGGATGTGGTGACAATGGATTTCATCACCAAGTTACCAAAAACGAAATTGCAAAATGATGCGATCATCGTTGTGGTAGATAAGTTGACTAAGGCAGCACACTTCATTCCAGTAAAGACAACTCACAAAGCAACTAACATTTCAAATATTTACATGAAAGAAGTAGCCAAATTGCATGGTATTCTGAAGGCTATAGTATCAGACAGAGATTCAAACTTTAATTCTAACTTTTGGAAAGGATTGTTTGAAGGGTTTGGTACAAGTCTAAACATGAGTACAACATACCATCCTCAGACAGATGGACAAACAAAAAGAGTTAACCAAGTAATTGAAGATATGTTAAGGATGTATGTGATGGATCAACCATCTAAGTGGGAAGATTATTTACACTTGGTGGAATTTTATTATAATAATGGATATCATTCCTCTTTGAAGATGAGTCCTTTCGAGGCCATGTATGGAAGGAAGTGTAATACTGATCCCATCAATTGGGATAACCCAACAGATAGAGTCATTGTTGGACCATAATTATTAAAGGATATGGAGGATCAAATGATTAAGATAAAGTAGAATCTAAAGGTAGCTCAAGACAAGCAGAAAAGTTATGCAGATCAGAACAAGACCGCTAGACAGTTTCAAGTTGGGGATCATGTGTTTTTGAAAGTCAGACCCAAGAAGAGTTCCTTAAACTTGGGAAATTTCTCCAAGCTAGATGCTAGATATTGTGGACCTTTTGAGGTCTTAGCTAAGATAGGACTTGTTGCTTATGAGTTGGCCCTACCCGCTTGCATTAGAGTACATAATGTGTTTCATGTGTCTTTATTGAAAAAGTATATACTTGATATTGACCATGTAATTGATTGGAATGTGATCCAGGTAACTAGAGTGCTTTTATTTTCTTTATTGATATATAGATATATGTATGAACATCGTACTAATCATGTGATTGAATGGATTATGATCCAGGTGGAACCAGAAGGGGATTTTCCGGTACAACCTATTGCCATTTTGGGCAGCAAGGTCAAGCTGCTTCGAAATCGAGAAATCATGCAGGTAAAGGTCCAATGAACCCATTACAGTCCTGAGGATGCCACTTGGGAGCTGGAGGATACCATGAGGGAAGCATACCCTCATCTATTTTGAAATTTTGCGGCATGTATGCAATATGCATCGAGGATGATGCATTGTTTAAGGGGGGGAGATGTAATACCCTAGTTGTTTTTTTTTAACTAAAACATAGGGGAAGATTTATAAGGTTCTGGTAAATCAGCTACTGAGTGCTTTGACAAGTGTTCTGTGCTTCATAGCAGAGAAGATTCTTTTCCAAAGTGAAACTAAGAATCCAAAGAGGCTCAACGGCCTTATTACATAATATTAAAAGGAGTAGAAATGTAGTAGAAGCAGAGAGGAGGACACAGCTTGAGCGGGAACTGCAACATTCCATCTTAGAGTTCATCATTTGTCCAGTTTCGCTACCAGCTTAGCTACAGCAGTCTCCATGGAACTTATACGCTTTCCAAAGTCTCCATGAGTGTTTGTAGCATCCTTGAAGCCAGTCCGCACCTCGTCCTTGAAATCTTCCATTCTCTCTGAAGAGGTCGAGTGGTCATCTCTCAGTTTCCAGATATCTTCATTAAGCAAGTCCCACATTTTATCTCCAGCTTGAGAGGTCGCTTCCAGTTTTTTTCTTGGCCATCCAAGCGAGCTCTGAGTCTCCCCATTAAAGATTCCAGAGATTCAATTCGAGCTTCCACTGAAAGACCCGAAGAGGAAGAGCTTTGCGATGCCATTGTAAGAACCGGGTGAATGAAACAGCTCCTCGGCCACCCAGCGATGGGGAACTTATTTGCCTTCAGAGGGATTTCAGAACTATGACTCAAATCCTGTGCGATGCTGTAGGGGAAGTGACTAAAATAAATAACAATCCAAGAGGGAGAGCAGGTCACGGATTGTCTAAGAGCCAAATCGATATGCAGAGAT
The DNA here is from genome assembly GCA_001517045.1 of Pseudotsuga menziesii. Classification (NCBI taxonomy): domain Eukaryota; kingdom Viridiplantae; phylum Streptophyta; class Pinopsida; order Pinales; family Pinaceae; genus Pseudotsuga; species Pseudotsuga menziesii. Next base: position 496,617 of record LPNX011185416.1, read on the forward strand.
TTTTTGCAGTGCCTATTGTTGATGGAGAATCTCGGTACAAAGGAGTTCTGCCTGACAAATGAGAACGCCCTTCTCCAGCTAAGGGATGTCCCATCTAGTCTCCACACCATCCATGTGCAAAATACCTCTGCCCAAGAGGGTACCATCATTTGCTGCGCTGTCTGTAAGGGAGTTCAAACCTCTAAGAACGTGAAAGAATCTAATGGAGTGGAAACTTTTACAAAGCAGCCGAATTCTATGAAATATTTGAGCTAGCTGAAGGTGGGAGGGCCGTTTCTTCTTAATGATGGTTTGGATTAGCAGGCGTGAGTCACCAAATACCAATAGCTTTGCAATTCCTTTGAATCGAGCAATCCTCGGTCCTTGATAAAGACCACAGAACTCTGCTTTATTATTTGTCCCAATGACAAGTCCCCAAGCATAAGTGCTGACAACGATACCATTAGCCTCAGTGATCACTCCACCACATCCGGCTAAACCAGGATTTCCCTTTGATGCTCTGTCGAAGAAGAGATAGAGATCATTCATGGAAATTTTCCACCTGTTGAAATCATGCTCATCTAGCCGAATTTCCCATTTAGCAGAAAGGGTATTTGTGATGGTTCGACTTTGGTGGTTGGGGACAAACATACTTAGCCATTGAGATTCTTCAGGCAGGAGGAGTGTAGTGTTAGACAGGGAGACTTTCTGTTCCAGGGCTTCCCCAAGAATAACTCTTGCCTGGACTACTATTTTAGAGGGATGGCTTTCTTGTCCCCTGAAGAATCGGTTGTTTCTTTCAATCCAAATTTTCCAACAGGTGGCTTTTAAAATCAAATTCCAGGTAGTTTGGAGCAAAGGTTTCTTGGCTAGTTGGAACGGTGAAAGATTCATCCAGTCTGAGAGAAGGTCTTGGATAGTGGCAGGCAGATATATGCCTGGGTTCATCCTCAAAGCTTGTTTCCAGACTTCTTTGGAGAACTGACAGCCAAGCATGATGTGGTCCGAGGTTTCTTTCTCATTTTTGCAAAGCGAGCATCTAGTAGGGCCTTCCATCCATCTTTTCTTGAGGTTTTCTCCAGAGAGGATGCTTTTGTGAGCCAACGTCCAACAGAACATGTCAATTTTCGAGATGAAGGCTTTTGACCATAGAAACTTCCAGACCACCGGATTTGGAGCTACGGAGGGGATTGCTTGGATGTTCTTGTAACCTTCAGTAGAGGAATAATTTCCAGATTTGCTTTCCCAACCTCTTTTATCTTTGATTCCTTCCTTGATGGGAGATTTTCCCTAGAGGAGGTTTGTAAGACTTTCAGCTTCTGCGTCTAAGTCCAGTGGGGGGTTTCCTAGGTCCCATCCAATCCAGTTGTTGCCTTCCCAAGTAGAGAGATCCCACAGCGAGTTGACTCCTTTATTTAAAAGCCAGAGTTTGAGGTTTACCACTTCCGCGCAAGACCCAATAGGAGTTTCTCCCAGGATTGAGTCCTCCCATATTCTAATTGTTTTCCCATCACCAGGAATCCAGTAAAGGTTCCTTTTGAATGGTTCCAGAGCTTTAAGACATAACTTGTAGATCGGAGAACCATTCCTCATTAGAGGAGGCATATCCAAGCATCTCTTCCTTGTTCCTAGGAAGTATTTTTTCCGGAGAGATTTCTTGCTCCAGCTGTCTTTCTCGGTTACAATTTGCCAGAGTAATTTAGCTCCTAAGGGCAGATTTTGGGAGGAAAGATTTCGCACTTGAATCCCTCCTTCATCACGAGGCTTTTGAATCTTATCCCAGCTAATAAGATGAAGCTTCTTTTCATTCCCCTTGCCTCCTTCCCAAATAAATTTTCTGAGCAGACCTTCCATTTTGCGAATAACCAATCCTGGGGTGAGCAGAATGGACGAATGGTAAATAGGCATGCTATTCAGAACAGGTTTTACAAGAATAGTCTTACCTGCTAGATTGAGCCAATTGGCACTCCAACTTTGAATTTTGGTTTTAATTTTGTCTAATATGGTATCCCAATTTGTTGAATTTCTTTTGTTTTTGCAGATGGGGATGCCAAGGTAGATGAAGCTCTCCCAGTCCAATGTGCCTTCCATCCCAAGCATTCTAGTTATTTCCCGAAGCTCTCTTGCTGAACACTTCCAGCTGAAGATTTTGCTTTTTTGAAAGTTGATTTTGCTTCCGGACACCTCCTTGTAAATTTCCAGTTCATGCTTAAAGTGCTCGGCAGAATGGGAGCTTGATCCTCCTAATAACAAGGTGTCATCTGCAAATTGAGCATGGTTTATGCTCCGAACATCATTCACTATTCTTAGTCCAGGCAGCGTGTGGATATCCTGGCAAAAGCTAAGTTGAAAGCTGAGGACCGAAGCTTGAATAGCATAGACAAGGGGAGACATCGAGCAGCCTTGCCTTAGACCTCTAGTGGCTTTCAAAAAGCCCGTAGGCCTTCCATTAACTAGGGGGCCTATCCAAGGAGAATCCACGCAGCCTTTGATCCAATTTATAATGGCTAAAGAGAAGCCAAATTTTGCCATAACTGCAAACAGAAAATCATGCCTAACACGATCAAAAGCGTTAGCTAAATCAAGTTTAATGACCATACCTTTCTCATTACGTTGATAGCTGGAATGTATAGCTTCTTGGACGAGAATGATGTTGTCAAGGATTTTCCTTCCCTTGATGAAACCTCCCTGATTTTCCAGGATAATTCTGGGCAGAATTCTTTTTAGTCTGGAGGCAATAATCTTGGTTATGATCTTGTACCCTGTGTTGCACAAAGAGATCGGTCTGAAGCGATTGAAGGTGTTGGCCCCTTTTTCCTTTGGAATCAGAGCTAGGAAGGAAGAGTTGGTGCTGCCCCCTAGCCTATTGACCAACTGAGAATGCAGAATCATTTTCAGGAGATCATTCTTTATTATCGACCAGCAGCAGGTGAAGAATCTTGTAGTGAAACCGTCAGGGTCGGGCGCGCTGTCAGGTTTCATAAGCGAGAGTATACATTTAAGTTCATTCATAGTGACCGGAGCTATAACAAGATTGTTATCCTCAGGCTTGATGAGGTTCGAAATGAGGTCAAACGGATGGGCTGAGATGTCAATCGGATCCTCTATGGGGGCTGTGAATAACTCCTTGAAAGTATCATGGGCAGCCTGCTTTATGCCCTCAAAGTTTTTGACAAGGTCACCATTATGGTTGATTTCAGAGACCACATTGTAGTTCTTATGAGCCTCAGCCTGCTTATGGAAGTACTTTGTATTTTTGTCCCCACTTAAGAGCCAAAGATTTCGGGATTTTTGCCTCCAGTATTCTTCTTCCATCCTACAGGCTGAGAAGAAAGCTTTCTGAATCTCCTCTTCCTTTTGAAGAATGCATTCGATTACAGGTGAAGCATCCATGAGAGTTTGGTGGGATTCCAGGTCAACTTGAGCAATGTTCCTTCTTGATAAGGGAGTGATAAGGAGCCTTGCCCGGTTTTTCAGATCCTTTTTAAGCCTTTTAATTTTGGTTTCCCAAATGTAGGAGGGCGATCCTCTAATTTGGGTGGCCTAGGAGTCAGCCACAACTTGCAAGAAGTCCTCACGCTGGATCCAAAGGGGACTAAAACGGAAGGGGATCGGACCGAGGTCTTGAACGAGAGATAGCTCAAGAAGGATTGGCTTATGATTGGAAGTATAGTGAGGAAGAATTTTGGAAGAAGCTATAAGACCCAGGGAAAGAAAGGAGGAATGAACTAGGAACCTGTCAAGCTGGGCAGCCACATGACCAGGTCCAACTCTCTTATTCGTCCAAGTGAACTTCCCTCTGGCAGGTTTTATGTCAATGAGATCCCAACCAAGGATGATATCCTCCACCCATTCCCTCGAAGGATCCCTGACTAGCGTGCCTCCTTTTTTCTCATTTGTTGCCAGGGTGACATTCAAATCGCCTGCTACTATAATATTATCAAGGCGCTGAAGATTGAGAAAAGATTCTAACATATTCCAGCAGAATATTTTTTCTAATTGTAAGACAGGAACATAGAGATTGAAAAGACTTACAGTATGCCCAGAGGCTTTGTGGATGAGTTTTGTAAAAACCCAATGAAGCTCACGAACTTCAGCTTCAAGATCATAGAGGTTGGAGTCCCAGAAGGTAGAAATACCTCCAGAAGCACCTCTGGAGTTATTGGCAAACCCAGGACCTTTTTGCCAGAACTTTTTCCCAGCTTGGAGGACAGCAGCTTCCTCCATTTTTATCTCCTGGACTAGCAGTATCTCAGGGTTGTGAATTTAGACCAGGTATTTCATTGCTTCTTCTTTTAAAGTAGAACCTAAGCCTCTGCAATTCCAGGAGATGTATCGCATTAAGAATGTCGGGGGGAGGTGGCCCCTTTTGAGGCCGTAACTACTCCTTTTTTGGATCTAGTGTTCATGATACCTTTTAGGGTTTTTTATGAGCCTTCAAGGACTTCTAGATATGTTGCCTCTTCTCTCTGCTTCTTTTTTGATTTCATCCCTCTTGGGTTTTTGAAGGGAGCTGCCGGCAGACTGCTAGATGAGTCCCCCTCATCCGTCTCTTCCCCTTGATCCGATTCTAGCTGTAAAGGATCCACGCTTGTTTCTTTGGAGGGACTGGAGGTATCAGCCATAGAGGAAGCTCTTGGGACGGATAGGGGTATTTCCCCAGGTTCCAACGGATCTTCACTATGGGGCTTTCTCTCTTTATTTTTGAATTGATTGCCGGTTTGATTTCCAGCTGGGTCGCTGGCCTTCCCTGGTTCTTCATCTTCTTGAATGTCGATTGGATCTGATTTGGTGGCTTCCTGGCTGATTAAGCTCGTTGGCTGGTTTTGCATGCTACCTCCAGTCTTTTTTTCCTAAATTTTATTGTTTGTTTTCCCTTTCTTAACTTTTTGCCAGCCTTCTCCTTCTTCATGGACCTGAATTTGTGGACAATTTTTCTGGAAATGACCATGCTCGTGGTAGTGGCGGCATTTGAACGGAAGCTGTTCATAATCCAGCTTTTGGTAATGATGCCAATCTTCGACTTTCAGCTTAACTGCCTCAGGCAGCCCTGCTTCCAGGTCAACCTCCACACATATTCTGGTGCAGGAATATTGACCTTTGTTCTCTGCTTTGTCTATGTATCTCCCAAGAGCATTCCCCACTTTTTCCAGGGTTTGTGTGTTCCAGCAGTGAACTGGGAGATTTGGGAGCCTCACCCACACTGGCACTTCCTTTGGAACATCTACTTCAGCATTGAAATCCGGGGAACATTTATTGAGATACAGTCCTTGGGTACCCATGAAGTACGGGCCGCTTCTGAAGACAAGATCTCGGTTTTCTTTGGATATGAATTCAAAAATGAAGAATCCTCTTCCTACCGGGTAGCAGGTAACGTTGTTCTTGAGCTGAGGTCTCCAGTTCCTTTGGATCCAATCGTCAGTGGTTCTAGTTGAGGGCCATAACCTCATGAACTGCCCAACCAGTCCACGCTCAGCTAACGCCAGAGCGATCTTGATGGGTTGTTCAATCGGGAGGTCAATTTCAGGGACTGCATCAAGTTTCTTGATGAATTTTGGGATGGACGAGGCTACCGGTTTAAACCCTGCCGAAAGAAACCTTCTGAAAGCTTCCTCGGCAGAGGAAGGAGGAGAGGGAGGGGAGAGCCCTCCCCCAGGAACAGCCATGGGGGCGGCCTGAGAGCTCGATCACCAAGAAACCCTACGGCGGCAGCTTGAACAACGCAGCCTCAAAGCTATCTCGCGAGCTCCAAAAATCCTAAGAGCGTTGTTAGTGACAAAGATAACAGATTTTTGAGTGCATTTTGGCAAGAAATCTTCAAAATGGAGGGGACAAATTTGACACCTAAAACAAGATATCATCCAAAAAATGATGGCCAAACAAAGAGCTACCCTAGTTGTTAAGCCCCAAACTTATGATACTTCATGTGACTTATGTTCTCTTGCATTATGGACTTATGATATTTTATATGGTTGTGGAATTTTGCTCCTTTTCATGATTAATTTAATTAACGGCTTATTATTAATGTTTGATAACATGACCTTGTACTTTGGCACTATTCTTAATGTTAATGTTATTACTAGAATCTCTGCTATCTTTGAATGTTGTTAATGATTGATTAAATAAACAACTAGCTCAGTAAAGGAAACTAAACGAGTATGGGGGACCATGGATTCCACAAAGTGAGGGGGAATGGGGACATCCCTAATGCCTTATAAATTATTTTTGACTTAACTTTGTCCATCCCAATTCATATTTGCACCTTGGTGAGATTAATAATGTTCGTCACCCAAACCTTGTACAAGGAACCCTATTCTCAATAATTATGGACTATGGAGATATTTTTGCATATTATACACACCTTAGTGGGCCCATATTGCATAGGGAACCCTCCTTGGGGATATATTCCCTCACATTTATGTGTTTATGGTCATTTATGAGCCTTTTTCCTAGTTTTTAGGGTTGTAAGCTATTTTCTATCTTCCACTCCTACACCATGTATTGATGATCTTATTTTTGTGATTCCATGATATTTATGACCTCATTGGATGCCATATCTCACCTATTTCAACCTCCTTGATGTTTTGTAACCCCTTTTATGCATTAGTGTGCCTCCATGTGCTCTTCATGGCTCCACTCCATAGTTTTTGGGTAACTCCTCCTCGTGGTGCTAATTCGGGAAAGGGAATCTTTTCACTAAACCACCACTCCACTAATTCAAGTTAATTATCCATGATGAAGCTTAAACATTACCTCTCTCTAATTTGGGTTGATCCATTTGGGTTAGAGTGGTCCTCCTTATCCTATAAATACATATGCAATCTCCTCGTTGAAGTTAATCTTGAGCTTTAGACCATGTGATTTATGTTATCCAATCGTGTTGGGAATGTTGATATTATTGAGAGTGTGTTGAGACTTAGAGCGAGTCTATTTGTTCCCTTTCTTCCATTATATCACTCTACTAGTCCAGGTTCTCACACAGAAAGCCAGGAAATGGGAATGGCGAGCTAGGTCAGATCCCATAGGCAGTGGAGACGGACAGGAAAGTAGTAGTGGGAAGTGTTGTCTATCTCGAAAGAGGTAGTTTCGAGAGTAGTGAGACTAAGCTAGAATCTACCCATGGATCCATGGTCTCAGCTCGGGGGTGACCTGTTCAAGTGAGGAAGGCTTGACGGTGTCTACGGCTGGGAGGAAAGTTGTCCTGTTGTAGCCAGTTGCTTATATTTGAGATAAGTATTTCTCTTATGTTATGTTTTCATTACATTATTTTATTTGGTATATGTGCAATGATGGTTGATTGGTTGTTTGAGTGTTCATGTATTGAATGTCAGGATCTTCATGGAGGAAGGATGAATTATATAGTATGGAATTTAGTTTCTATTCTCGTTACCTTCTTTCTATTCTTCTTCTTCATGACCAGAAATTGTAATTTTGGCTCTATTTTATTGAGAGGGGCGCAACCATATGATCTGGTTCGACCATATATGCTCATTTATGTGTTGTGAGACCTATTCCATTGCGTCTGAAGAAGCGTTTCCAGTGAACAACGCCTTTCGTTTCATTGAAAATGCTTTCTGGATGACCAAGATATGTTTGTTTTGGTCCGATAGCTTTCCGGTGACAAGATCAACGCACCTGTCATTTTATTGTAAATAAATTTGTTGCGTGATTGATCTTAGTTGCAGATCTAAGGATGAGAGATGTATTCTATATGTAAAATTAATCGATGGCTAGAGGGTGGCAGCCATACGATCTGATTTTTATTAGTGAGAGATTATTGTAGGGGATAGTCATCGGGAGTCGATTTTGAGGGTTGTAGTTGCAGCCATTGTTCTTGTTTGTTATGGCTTCGGTGTGGCTGTATATTGTAGTCTATGTATGCTCCATGATATGTGGTTTTCCTTAATTTTTATGCTCACTAACATCACACACATAATAACACCGAAAAAAGTAGATTAATTTGCAAATAATCAATGACATCAATACTTGGTTATTAATAAACTATGCTATCAAACAGACCCAAAATACATAGACTAGCTATTCACAACGAATACGATGTTTATCATATATTATTGATGTTCTTGTTTCAATTATGAGATTTAGCTTGCACTTTGGAAATTATTAATATAGTGTCACAATTAATTATTTAATTAAGCGGCGTAATTAAATGTCGCAAACTTTAGTCATATTTGAATCTCTACAATTTAATTTATTTGGGTGAATGGTTAGTGAGATCAATAGTAATTTATCTATATCCATTGTTATTAAACCTTATTTAGTCTTAATTTTAGCACCTTTGACCTTATATTAAGGTTAGGGACATCACAGAAAGTGGACCAAACACTATTGTTTATGGGTTTCTTACTTTATTACAACATTGCCTTGTGGACCAATCCTTATTACCTCATGTTTAATTTAATGAAGCATAGGATCTTCAGGCCTGCATGAATTAACTCTGAAAAGAAGGTTGTAGAAGAGAGGAAGAATATAGTAAACACTAATCAATTATTCATCTCAAAATTGCACACACATGGAGACAAAATTGGAAGAATATCAATACATCCATTAATGAGTATAATGTGTACAATACAATGGTGTTAAAATAAGATATTTCGAATACCTAAGATAGGATTCAAATCTACCATCCTGGAATGACTCCGGAGCTAACTCAGTGTGGGAAAATCACCACTAAGAGTGGGTTCCTAAATTATAGGGATTGGTACTTGGAGGTCCTAAACTCACGCAAACATGTGCATTGAGTGTTAGGTGGCCCCCAAGTGAGTCCCCCATGGCACTAGTGAAGTGGCAATGACCTCCTAAGCTAGGAAAATACAAATTGACTATGGTGGTCAAATGATGATTAATTAATTAATCATAACACGCCCCCCTTAAACCTAACTTGGACAACCTAGGCCCTGTAAACTAAGACCAAAGGTCACCCATACAATCTAGATGCAAAAATGATTTCTTAACAAACCGAGGAAATGGAGAAAACCTCAAGGGAATCCCCCTCCCCCCCCTCAAACTAAGCAGGAAAAACCGGGATCAATCTTTCACATCAAAAGAAAATTTCTTCTTAAATAAAAAACTTATGAAAATGTTTTTGTAATCTGCATCTCCATGGAGCAACAATGCAGTGTGATAGTCCTTGTGTGTACTAGCTTCCTCGTACTGTGCATGTGAACCTCTCCACCTTCTTCCAATTTGTTGACATATAGGAGAAGAAATGTTGCCTTTGTCTCTTCTTTATGGAGGAAGAGTGACATGATCCAATTTGTTCCTCAGTGAGCAAAATTGTTGATCAGACCTTACCATCATGAAACATCTCTCTAAGACTTTATAGCACCTCTCTAGGAAGAGTGGATTTGCTTGGCATAGCACAAGGATATGTTTTTAAAACTAAGATCTTGTTCTCCTCATGTCAGATGACTCTCCAGTCATGTTCCCAACAATCTCAATAACCTTTTGAGCCCATTTAGGACTAGGATTGGGAGTATGGACTGGATCTGTATTTGGATATGATTGAACTTCATCTTCAATTCCATAAATTGATTAAACTTGGTCCTCTGCTTCAGATTCTGAATCTGAAACTTTAATGGAAACATTATCATATGCAAAAGGTTTAGGTAGGATGAATTTACCTTCCTTTTAAAATGGTATTTGAGATGGCACTTGATCTAAGTATGGAAGAAAGTGTTAGAATTCATATGCCTTGGAGGCATGGTTTGCAACACCTTTCGCTATAAGCTTTGCAGTTGAGATATCTTATATATCCACTGATTCAGGACCAAATGCAACTCACTTTGGTGAGCCTGTATGAATCATCTGGTATACAAACAACAAATTTGTTGTCAAGGAGGGCACACATAGAACATTTTTGAACTCTCCATGCTCTAATTTGATTGAACCCTTCCATTCATCTTAGATTTGGGTGTCATCTCGCATGTGAATGCTTGGACCATCAGTAACTTGTAATGAAGAGAATGATTCTTTGGATGCAACCATGTGATTGGAGGCTCCTAAATCAATGAGGAAGGCATGAGATTTTGAAAATCCAGCCTTCAATGCATGGCATCTCTCATGATATTTGGTCTTATCTCCAGAGTCATCCTTCCTTGTGCCTTTAGGAGACAACAATATTTTGTTGCTCAAGGATTCTTGACATATGATCTATTGTCTTCTTCATACAACCTTTCTCTGTATGGATTCCTTTATTACAGTAGGAGCACTTTCCCTTGTCAAACCTATGATGTATGTCCTTCTTGAAGCCCGAGGCTTCATATGCTATATCAAACTCTTCTTTAGGTTCAAATTTAGTGTTTTGCTTCTCCTTTCCTTTTCGCTTCCTCCTTACTTGCGCATTTTTGGTCTCACAAGCCAAGATAGCTTGATCTAGGGGGCTCTGAGGGCTCCCGTTTGTATCAAAATGTCTTCTTATTGTATTAGAGATTTAGTGAAGGCGTCAAGGGACAACATTCACCAATTAGGAGTTGTTATTCTCCCATAGTGAAAGGTGGATATGAACACTGAGAATTATGGGCTAAGTTTGCTCAGAATTGAGAGCACCAATTGCTCATCCTTATTCTTAATCTCACACTGCTTGCATTGCATGACAAGGGATTTGAATTTTGAGAAAAAATGCTACATAGTTTCAAAGTTTCTAGGTTGTAGTGTTATTAGCTCATTCTCCAGAATATGGCCCCTCAGCTCATCCTAGTTTCCAAACAAGGATTCGAGCTTAGCCCATACTTCTTTTGGAGTTCTCGGTCTATCAAGATGGTAGAGATGTGGTTGCACATGAATCCAAATGCTTCATCCAGCTTGTTCAGATGCTTCGAATTTTCAAGAGGTTGTCGGGGTTAAACCTCTCTACCCATGGTGACCTTGTACAAACCCTTGTTGCGCAAGACACTCTGCATATCAACTCTCCACTCAAGATAGTTGAAGGGGGTGAGGATTCTAGGTATCAATTAAGTTATTGAATTCTCCATCTTACAGCTTCCAAAACAACTAATTATTTATAAAATGTTTGAATGTACCTAAAAAAATGCTGCAAAACACTTCAAGTCGCAATCAAACCAATTCAAACACTCCACTTCGACATGTGCACTTTCTTTGGGTGCATCACACTTGGCTAGACATCTCTGGACAGAATCCAAAGGAAGAAAGGAAAGAATAGCGGGAATTATGTGTAACCCAATTGCTTTTGGTGCATCAATGGAAGTTTCTGAGGTTTGAAGTTGGCATGAATACCTACTCTGATACCATGTTTAATTTAATGAATCATATGATCTTCAGGCCTGCATGAGTTAACTTTGAAAATAAGGCTACATAAGAGAGGAAGAATATAGTAAACATTGATCAATTATTCATGGAAAAATTGCATACACATGGAGACAAAATTGGAAGGATATCATTACATCCATTAATTGATATATTTTATGCAATACAATGGTGTTACAAATAGGAGAATTCAAATACCTAAGATAGGATTTGAATCTACCAATGTGGATTGACTTTGGAGCTAACTCGGTATGGGAAAATCACCACTAGATCTCACAAATGCAACTTTGGATCACTAAATCAGTTCACAACCAGTTAACTGACTAAGTTAGGTGAGCAAAGGCGCCCTACTTTCCTCAAATCATGCAAAGTGGTGTTAGGATGACTGAGAGTGAACTAACTTATGGGAATCAATGCATAATTGAACATAATTGAATACCGACTAGGATCAACTAATGGTGACTGTTGGTGGCTCTCAAAGTGGGTTCCTAAATTATAGGGTTTGTTCCCTGGAGATCCTAAACTCATGCATACATGCTCATTGAGTGCTAGGTGGCCCCCAAGTGAGTCCCCCATGGCACTAGTGACGTGGCAATGACCTCCTAAGCTAGGAAAAGACAATTAGACTATGGTGGTTAAGGGAAGATTAATTAATTAATCCTAACACTTCGAAGGCTACTTCTCATGGTCATATGGACCAACCCTAATCATCATGTGGACCCAACATCATTTATTTAGGAAATCCTTCACACTTCTGTAGGATACTTTAGGGACTTCTTTACGCTTCACATCATCATTATCATTAGAGGATTCTCTAGGGGATTTCTACCACTTATGTATAACTCAAAGTGTCTTCCCATGAGGGCCATGTGCAAACGCTATGCCATAAAGGGACCGCTTTGGATTTATATACACTTGTGATTAAGGGATTCCTTTGGTTCTTCTTTAGGAGATTCAAGGCTTCATTATACATTCCCAAACAATTTATCTCTACTACAACCGTGTCATCATTATCACCTTGACACCACACATCTCTTCACCCTTTTGACATCAATGACACCATGTTTGACATCAATGGAAACTTTTTACAACAATCTCCCCCTTTGTCGTTGATGGAAACAACTTCAACTCTCTCTCTCTCCCCCTTTGACATAAATGACAAAAGGGGTGAAGCAGCTTTGTTCACCTTCTCCCCTAGGAATTATGTTGGCTCCCCTTGTCAATATGTTTCTCTTCTATGACTTTGTTTTGTTGATAATTTATTTCTCTTGCAAAAGATAACTTTACTTGACTATGAATGCCTTTTAAAAATATATTTATTTGCTGACAATGCTCCCCCTTTGACTGTGTTGGCTCCCCCTTAGATTTGGCCATTTCATGAAGTAGCTCCCCCTGTGTTCCTGAATAATTTACCAAACCACCGACTTGATGACTTTTTATCAATCTTCCTTTCATGTTACTTACACTTTCTTTATGAAGTAGATCTCCCCGTGTTCCTGAATAATTTACCAAACCATTGATTTGTTGACTTTTCATTGATATTCCTTTCATGTTAATTCCCCTCAACATTATCCATAACATTGGGAGCCGTTATGCCAAGTTTTTTAGAACAATAGGCACTTCTCTTCTATATGATCATTATCTGTAGTCTTGACACCTTTCTTTTTTATTGTTGATATGTCATTATCACTTAACTTTGCAACTATTGTAGATATGTCATTTGAGTCTTTTGTATTGACAAGCTTTTCCTTCACATCTTCAACATGTAATACCAATTATTTTCTATCTTCGATCTTGGGACCTGTTATACTTTCATTCAATATACTTCTCGTCTTTAAGATAAGAGAATTGCTTTGGTTTCCTGTCTTGAGCTATGAACTTTCATTGTTTATATGGTAGACCAATCCACGAGCTTCTTCCTTCTGTGCTTCTGGCTTCTTATTCCAAACTTTCTTATATCTGATATCGGTATTCTCCTTTATGGAAGACTTTATCATGCTCTTACAATCATGAGCTATGTGTCCATAGTTGTTGCACTTGTAGAATTCAACATTGTGGTTCATCATACTTCTACAATCTTTTTCCATGTGTCCATAATTGTGGCAATTGTAACTTTCAACATTGTAGTTCATGTGGACAACTCCATTTCTTACCTGATCCTTTTGTCCATAAGCTTTTCAATCTCTAGCCCTATGTCCAAAATTGTTACATGAAAAACAATAACCATAAAAGTAACTTTGGTACCTGAGAAAAAAAATTCTTCTGTGTTATGTAACATCTTTGTACTCATTCTTCCTTGAATCTTGAATTCTTCCTTTGTAGTATTTTCCTTGGTGGGAGCTTCTGAGAATAAATGCATAACTCATAACCTTTTATTCACTTTCCTTATTTGGAATCTTGGAGCTTTCACTTTCATCAATGCTCTTCTCAGGCATTGAATTTGTTTTTAATTGGGAAACTATCTTGTCCAAATCCCCTTTTAATGAAAGGATCTTAAGTTCTTTCCTTTGACAAATCTCTTTATTATCTTGAAGTTGACTTGTTAGATCTGCTTCAATTTCCTTGGCCTCTTCTATCTGACTTCTTAAAGAAAAAGTTATCTTCTTAGTTTCTTAAATACTATCTTCCATCTCTCCTTTTGAATGAGATTTTTGCAGTTGACCTTTCTGTAAGTGGTTCTCCTCTATAAGCTTTAAGAGTTCCACTTCAGTTTCCATTGATTCCAAACTTAACTTTTCAAATTATTTCTTTAAGTATCCAATTTCAACTCCTTGTTCTTGACACGAACTGTCCTTTCTTTTACATGCCTCCTCCTTCTCTTTTAGTTGATTTGCTAGCACTGTATTCTCTTGTTGATACTGTTGCATTTGTTCCACTAGAATATTGTTCTTATTTCTTTCTTCCTTCAACTCATCTAGAGTATTAATCAATTATGCTTTCATATCTACAACCCCTTTAATTTTTCAATCTTCTTTATCTTCAGAAGCACTATTTCCAGAAATGTCATCATCGAATTGTATATGTTCTTCATTTTCTGTATTTGACCTTTCATTTTGATTGTCTTCATGTTCATGGTGGTCATATCCCTTTGTGTGTAGGTTTTGTATCTTGTCCCATATTTCTTTAGCTGATGTACACTTTCCAACTTTGTCTTTCACGGGATCAGATAGTCCATGCAATATGATATCCATTGCCATTGCATTATTTTTCCTTAACTCCTTCTTGGTTGTTTTTTTTGGTGGTCTTTTTGGAGCAGTGTAACCATTCACAACATATTGCCAGAGACTCAAATCTTATCCCTATAAATAGAGTCTCATCCTTATAATCCAATGATAAAAAATTGATCCATAGAACAAATGAACCCCATCTGCAGAGTAAATACTTTCATGTTCATCCATGATCTTCCTTCCACTTGTTAGACTGTACTTGAAGGAACCTGTTCTCATACCAATTGTTGGACACACCGAACACATTTAGAGGGGGGGGGTGAGTCAGTGTGTGTACCTTTTGGTACTATTCAAAATTTGATTATCAATAGCTTGTAAAGTACAACATTCATTAATACATTATCAACCTTTATATTTCATAAGCATATCGTCATCACATAAGAAGCATACATAATACACAATATTTGTACGTGGAAACCAAAGTACTAGGGTAAAAGACAAAATATGTTGTTTATAAAAGAGATTACATTCAATGTTTTTACTAGCACCAACTCCCTGATTTTCTAGCACCAACTAGAAGGATGGTCCAACCCCCTAGTTTATCAGTTCCAGCTGAAAGGAGGCTAAAATCCCCTAAGGTCACATGATCCAACTTGTAGAGAGGACTCCAATCCATAATGAGCACCAACTCACAATGCACCAACCTAAAGGAGACTACAATCTCTTATCCTTTCCTCATCCTACCACCCTGATATGAATAGAAGAAACAATCTATAATGATCATTATATCACTGTCTCTGAGAACTTGTGTATGTATCTTTGTCCCTGCACCTATATCATTGTCCCTATTCATGTATCATTGTCCATGTTCTTGTATCACTATCTCTTTCAGCATGTATCATTGTATCACTCCCTCTGTCAACCTTTCACAATCATTATCTATATTACAATGCCACAATCACTATATCTCTATCTTAATGCCACAATCATTGCCTCTGTTACAATGTCACAATGCCACAATCAATGTCACAAAGTCTCAATATCTATCACACTATATCAACTTATACATTCCTCAGGTATATACCCAAAAAAAAAAATCATCCATCGATTTCATTTGGATCCTCAACTTTCATCACAAACATTTTCAAAACATTTAACATTCCAAGAGATGATCCATATGCCCCAAGATAACCATGGACTATGACAAGATAATCACTATGATCTATGCCAAGACCATCATATAATATGTCCATATAATCACCATGATCTATACAAACAAATCACCAAGATATATGCCAATATCATCATAAACTATGCACCAACATCTATGTTAATATCACCATCAAGTATCCCAAGGGATAAGCATAAGAACATGTACAAACTTCTTACATTTTCAAGACAACAAGATGGACCCTAGTCCAAAAGAGGCCTGACCAACACAAGAGAGACTCATGTATAAGAACCATACCATATATATGCCAAGATAACCATCATCATATCCCCCATGACATATATAATGACTTCAAAGAGATATACCAAGATAGAGGCTCACATACCAATATCCAAGATGAGCTTTATCCATGAAAGACATGTGCCATCACAAGAGAAACCCACAAGCATGAACCATACATTTTCCAAGATTACAATATGAAGAGACAATATAGAAACCAAAATTAATATCTTGATAGATTCATCACATATCCCTTGCAACCAACTTTCCAACAAGCCAATAATTTTTTAATTTTGATATCGTATGAGAAAGTTATGCCATTTTTCATGAATCTCCTCAATCCTCAAAGATGCCCAGAAATTGATCCTCCAAAAAGTTTCGCACTTTTTCTCCAAAGATGCACAATAGAAAGAGAGACTTGATTAATGATCAAATTAAATGTTTGACTTTCTATTTATACACTTCATCATGATCTAGTTGCTTATTTTAGTGTCTCCTTAAACTCATCCTTAATTTGTGAATCTCCATATTTTAAGGGGGTCTCAAGGGTTAGTACCCCACCTCAAGAGTCCATCGTCCATCATGACAATTCAAGCCAAAACTTCAATATCACTCCATATCTTCTCCAAAAGGGGCCCTAGGGCTTGTCCACATCATCATACTTGATGTATATGCCATTATTTCTTGCGGGGATCCTTGCCACATCAAGTGGTCTAATGGGCCAAAGTACCACAACTTTTGGGGACATGTAGACCAAGCATTATTCTTTTGGGGGTACTTAAAGCTTCACACTAACTTGCTTCAAACCAACTTTTGGGACTATTTAGGGCCTTCTCCACTATGGGTGATGTAACCCTAAACTCATGGGAAAGTGGACCAAACACCATTGTTTATGGGTTTCTTCATCTTTTATTTCAGCATTGCCTTGTGGACCAATCCTTATTACTTCGGAGGCTACTTCTCATAGTCATATGGACCAGTCCTCAAGGGCATGTGGACCCAACATCATTTATTTTATGAAATTATTCACACATTTGAAGAATACTTTAGGGACTCCTTTACGCTCCACATCATCATGATCATTAGGGGATTCTCTAAGGGAATTTTTCCACTTATGTATAACTCAAAGTGTCTTCCCATGAGGGCCATGTGCAACCGCTATGCCATAAGGGGACCTCTTTGGATTTATATACACTTGTGATCAAGGAATTCCTTAGGTTCTTCTTTAGGGGATTCAAGGATTTATTATACATTCCCCAAAAAATTATCTCTACTACAACCACGTCATCATTCTCACCTTGACACCACTTATCTCTTCACCCTTTTGACATCAATGACACCCTGTTTGACATCAATGATAACTTTTTACAACAAAGACAAGATATTAATACTACAGATTTATTATCATGAAGCATTATATTAAAGCATGAGAATAGTTATTATGAGCTTAATAGTATGAAGTCAAACACTATATTATGAACTGATTATTAGCCCCTGAACGCTACATAAAATGTATGATTGTTTTAGCTTATCATAAAGGTATTATTATTACTGTTATTTGCATAATTGTTATTATTACTATGCACGAAAAAATCTTGATATATTGAGCCTATGTCCTATAGTGGAAATAAATTATTATTTCAAGTGTATGACTACTTTTAAAAATAATCACCTCATTTTAGGGTTTTCTTTTATTTTGTTGTAAGACAAATTAAAATTATAAGCATGTGAAAAGAAAAGCAAATGACTATCATCAAAATTATTACCTTATAAAGAAACGATGTGTAAGGGGGGTGCTTAGGGTTTCACTTGTAAAAATAACTAAATCCCCACTACTTTCTTTATTTAGATACACCTATACATTGGAGAGGGGGAGGATGTGTTTGCTGCAAGCAGGGAATCTCACATTTTTGTATGGTTTTTGTTGTTTAAAAGGAGGCAACCTCAATGGAGAGAGTTGATTCCATTCACGATTTTAATATTGTTTTATGCAAAAGCAAAGGAGAGGCCTCATGATAGAGAGTCGACTCCATTCATGATTTTAATACTGTTTTGCACAAAGGAGGAAAAGTGGCCTCATGATAGAGATCTGACTCCATACATATTCCATATTGATATTGTTTGTATGCAGGGAGGAGGAGCGACTTCATGGTGGAGAGTTGAATCCATTCTTCAAATCATTTTAATATTGTTTGCATGCAAAGAAGAGGAGAGGCCTTGTGATAGAGAGTCGAGTCCATTCATGATTTTAATATTGTTCCATGCAAAAGAAGAGGAGCGACCTCATGATAGAGAGCCAACTCCATTCATGGTTTTAATATTGTTTTGTGCAAAGGAGGAGAAGCAGCATCATGATAGAGAATCGACTTGTAATGTACCCCGTTACGACATAACTCACATCTAGAAGTTTCCACATGCCATGGAGTTCACAGAAGGTTAACAAATATTTATTGTCCTAATTCATTAAAGTAAAATAGGTCGAGTTATTCCTTGAAGGAAAGGGAATAACAATTCAATGTTACCTCATAAGTATTCTATTGAGTAAATAAACATTTTCGACTATGAACAGTTTCCCCTACTTAATCAACATTTTGAGCAATATTATTAAATAGAGTTAACCAACTCCCTATAGGAAATATGTTTCCCACACTATAAATTCCATTAATGCTGACAATCAACAATACTCAACAACTCTTTTGTTTATTCAATATTCATGCATAGAGATCCATTACTCTCAATATACTTAAGACAACGTATACCATTATGCTACAAGTTTTTGGGCCTTAATAAGTCTTCCATAAATTATTCAATTACCCAGTACATTCCTACATGAATAAAGAGGAAACACACCGAACAACGGAACCATAACAAGTTCCAATCATTTTAAACACATAATTATCAGGAATAAAAAACAATCCCTTTCTTATTTGGTATATTCATTAAACCAATCACATGGATATAAGTTTCAGGTGAAACATGTAGACTAAGGTAAAACATGACACTTTCAGTCCTTAATTCATTCAACCAATTGAGACTTAGTTGTTGGTGTAGTAGCTGCATGAGCCATTCTCACACGAGTAGGCCCAAGAAAGTACAACAATTAAATGTAATTTATTGTTGCATAAGGGAAGTCAACCCCATATAAGAAGGCAGGTCATCCTAGTTGAAAAGTTAAAAGGTCAGTAACTTAAAGTATAAATAGAAGGTACCTACTCTCATTTTACACATCACAACAAAAAACAAGTTCACTCAAGCAAAGGAGAAGTTTGCTACTGCAACTAGAAGAATTTTTTGGGGGGGTTCTCCACTTTGGAGAAGTTTCTCTAATATTTCTTAGGGTTTATGCTACTATTATCTAGATGTACATTGATATTTAAACTTGTGATCTCTATTAGAAGGTGTGAGCTCAAGGGAGACAATTTTTTTGTATTGTTTATGGTTGGGAGGAGATATATCATCATCGTGGTTAAACGAGCTCCATATTTAATATTGTTTATGTGCTTGGTTATTCTTTTAGTGATCGTATAATTGTTATTCTACTATCTTTATGAAATTATAACATGGTATCAGAGCAATGGTAAAAGATGCCATTGTTGGAAACTATGACTCCACATTTTGGAGTGCTTTCAACCTATTGAGGCCTGGAAATTCGTAGGCGACAACAGTAAGGGATTATCCCCAATCAACGTTCCCAACTAGCCCGTTGACTATTTGGTATAGGGAATTCATCCGGTTTGCGGTCCGGCTACCGTAGGTCAAATAACAAAACAAAGGTTTTACTGGTTGTGGCCCGGTCCACCGAGTTTTTGTATTTTTTGACTTAATGTATGAAATGCAAAGGCATAATTAACAATGCAGTATGATGACGATGTGGGGAGCGTCACAATGTGATGCGCAGGTTCTTACCTCTCGTCTTAGACTCACAAACATCTACATCACATATGCAGCCATGAAAAGAAACTAATTACCTATCTATCTATCCTCGAGGAGCAAATTGAATTAAATTATGAGTAATGGAAAATGTGCATGCAACAGAAGAGCAACTACAGTTAGTTGATATTTCTTCCCATATCGCATGAACAATTAAAGATATTTCACAACCAGATAGCCAATTGTTTATGAACAACATTCATTACTCCTAGTGGAAATCTTCATAAAATAAACCGGAAAACATTCATACAAGAACATAGGTTCAATGAGCTAGAACGATCTCACAGTTAATGGACACAAAGCTGAAAATGAAATAGTTCCTCTTCAACAAATCCATAGTACAACATTTGAATATTCCACAAAGCTTTCTCCAACAGGCAAACTGTAAATTTTTTATTGCAAAAGGAAATAGTTCTTCTTACAATATGTCTTCACCAGTCTCACTGGGAAAAAGTCCTTCCTCTTTCCAAGTCTTTTACATTTATACAAAAGGGTCAGACTGTTGGGCTGCCCAAAGTGACCTTTGGGCTTCCCAACCTCTCGTATCCCAACGTTCTACTTTTCTTACACGTTTTACAAAATAGTTATAAATTACAATTATGACCGATCCTTCAGGAGGAGGGGCCTACTTGACTATCTAGAAACTTCTTCCAAGATGCAGCTTCATTAGCGATGCCTTCAAAAGCACAAGGCTCCAAAAACTGAATATTTATCTCAAACTTTTCAGCTTGATTCTTGATGGCCTTGACCCTGGATGTACTCAATTGGAGCTGATCTTCCAGAATCTGTACACTGACAGCTGGATGATCTACTTCTCTTCTCAAGATCAGATCGTCCAGGGCTTTGATATCCTATACCTTAGCTTCTTCCTCCTGGAATCTCTTCTGTAATAGCTCCACAAATATATTGTGATCTAGGAAAGCTTCCAGCCTCTCATCAGCTTCTATCTGGCATAGGTTGTATGTAATGAGAAGTCTTCTGAAAAACTCGGTGCATAATCCCTTTGTCTTTTTTACTGCCTTCTTGAAGTCTTCAGCTGTGTTAATAGCAAACTCCACTAGGTTATAGTCCCGTTTGAGGGCCTGCTGGTCTTTCGAAGGTAGATCCGCTGGGGCTTCTTTGTTGTTCTCCATCCTTGCCATTATTGCAGTTAGGACCTCTAGAATGTCCTGGTATCTGTCCACAAAGTAGGATGCAGTTTCCAGGATCTCCTCCAGTTGGCCGTCGATCTGTAGCACTCTACATATTTCTTTTTCAACAGCGGTCTGCAGCTGCAGCATCTTGGTTTTCTGGGTTAATACATGCTCCCTGAAAGGCTGGAGGTTAACCTGCTGTTCTCTTGCCACTTCCAAAGCAGTGGTCAAAGAAGAGATCTGCTCCTGATGTTCCTTTCTCAGTTCTTGAGTGTGCATATCATTTACCTGCAGGAGGATCTTTAGCTGCTCTTCTAGCTCCTCCACCTTTGCCAGTAGCTGTCCCTTCTCACTCTTTAGATCCTGGCATTCCTTCTGCACTTTCTCTAGGGCCTCCTGTGTTGTTTCCTTGACTTGCATTTCTACTTGGAGGGCCTATACTTCAACTCTTGAGGACTTCATTTCCCGCTGCACATCTTCATATTTCCTTTTGAGTCTGTTGCTTTCTTCCCTCTGTTTCCTCAATGTATCCTTTAATTGAGCAGAAGATTTCTTAGATTGCTCCAGGTCTATCATTATCTTGCCTACATTATCCTCTGAAGCTTGGATGAATGCAGACCCGGCTCTTAAGGTAAATCTCAGATCCTGGTCAGTTCCTAACATAACAGTCGTATCTGTTATCATTTTTCCAAGTAGACCTTCCGCCTCAACTTTCCTCTATGTCCTCTTTATTATTCTCTTCGTTGCCCTATCATAATATACGGTGTTGAAATCAGGGATTTCCTTTCCCTTTTCCTGCACAAAAGGGTCCAGCTTGAGTGTGGGGACCATGGGTATGCTGGTAACAGGTACTTGAGGGGTCTGAACCTCGGGGTTCTCCACTTCCTGAGCCTGCCCTACTGCTGTTTCAGAAGCTGACTGCTGTGTCAACTTTATTCTTTCAGCTTCTTGCTTTTGGAGCTCCTCATCGAACTTTCTCTTTGCTTCCTCTGCTTTCTCGGCTGCTTCCTAAGCAGCTCTTCTTTCTTCTTCTGTATGAGGCCTTTCTGCAGCCTCTTTGGCCAACCTCTGGGCTTCTTCATCCCTCCTTTTGGCCTCTTCCTCAGCCTTAGCCTGTTCGTCCCCTTTTCCACTTTTGGTGGTTATCTTCTTCTTGAATCTTCTCATCAGGCTGTCATGTTTGGAGCATTCCGAAAGACAGATTCTTCCCTACCAAAATAATGGGTATATTCAAAATGCACCTTGTGCTCTTTACAGTGCTCAGCTACTTTCCCGTGAGTGTCATTTCTCCGAAAATGCATCTCGCCAAAATGGAACTTCTCCAACTCCTCTATGAATTCAACAGCTTGTTTCACCTTGGTGAATCTGTAGCTTCCTAGCTTGAATGGCAAAGGAGGGTAGGCAGTCTTCTTATGTTCGAATAGAAAACTGCCTATTCCATCTATGAACACTTGTCTGACTGCCTCCTTGTGCACTATGTAATCTGTTGCATATTTGGGTAGCAGTGAAGGTGTTCTTGATCCTCCAAACATCCGGAAGTACATGCCATTTTCAGTTTAAGTAATAATCTGCGTATTCTTCTATTACTTGCATGGCTTCTTATGACATACAGTCACACTCCTTCCAGAAAATGAGTGTGTACAGTGGCATAATGAAGTGCTCACAGACCTCTCTATAATAGCTATGGTACTGGTGAGCCCACAATGGTCTATAAGCGGCATAAACAGGCATTCTTTCCCTGTCCCAGATGCACCTGAGACCGGGGAAAGGCTGGTTGCACAATATGCAGTCTATCAATATTGAACTCATATAGAATTCCGATCTTTTCCGGGACTCTCCCTCCAAAGCTGAGGTCAAGCAAGAAGAAAGACTGATGGATACCATGTTGGCCCAATTGAAAATTGTCCCTTGGGTGGCCACATGGAAAATGATGGGTATCCACTCTAGCTTGAAGAGTCTGCCATTGGCTCTCCCAAAGACCCTATTAAGCATCAGAGCTATAAATCTGTATGGAGCCCTCAAGCTTGCCATATCATATTCACTGGTCGGTCTGTACCGAAAATGTTTTCCCTGCAATAGCATTCTCTTAAGAGTCTCTACCAGGTCCATTCTAATGTTATCCAGCCAGTCATCAGATAAGAAGACTTGGGCTTCTAGCAGGTGATAAGCCAATGCTACATATCCAGGGCTAAATGCAGCATAGCCCTGTCTGTCAATATTTTCCAGAATCATCGTGGTTGTATCTGCCCGGGGCAGAATCCAGCCCATTACATCAGAGCATGGGAACAGCTCTGGCCTGGTGGCAACTTTCATGAGAGTAGATTTCTCTATGTTAGCATAGATGGATTCTTCTTCGAGGCCCATGTCAGGAACTTCCCTGCGGGAAATCAATCTATATATTTCACCCCATTTGTACTCGGGTTCAACACCAGAAACACATTGAGTGTCTTCATATATGTATTCGGTCTTCGTGACAACCTCTACTTCTGGTTCTTCTTCGACCACAGGGGCTTTCTTCTTCTGCCTCTTGGACATGGTGTATTCGAATTCTTCCTGCCATATATAACATTGTAACATTGAGAAATTCAAGGTGCAGACATTCATATGACAGTGTGCAGCATTTTATTTCTTTAATGTGTATTATGACAGCAATTTGTTAAAGAGACAAATGTATGCATGGATAGCCTAACATGGCCTAACTAATCTGAACTGTTACAACCAAAGTGCATCATTTAATGACCTTGTCTATATCTAGCATGATGCAAAACATGTCACATATAGTAAAAAAATAGCAATCTACTACTGCTGAATGATATTGAACAATTATATCAGCCACATTCAAGATGACAAGGAAAACTACATCAATAGGCCACCCATTTCTGCTTTCTATGCATGCCATGGTCCTTTCGTTGCGCAGGAAAGACCGTAGCAGCTACACAGGCTTTCAACGGTGCCTTCGCAAAACCATACCCATGCCCCTCTGGTCAACAAACTAAGAATAAAGATGAATTTCCTCCCACGGGCTGAGGCTCGACCGCTGAGCTCTACGGGGTAGCTTGAGGTACATCGGTACAAAACGGCTGGGGTTTAAGCGGTGCGGGAAACAACCGTAGTAACCACGAGGATTTCTCAATGGTGCCACGCCTACACCAATAGAAAAACATATTTCCTCCGGCAAGCCATGAATTCGACCCTAAGCTTCGACGAGGATGCGCAGAACCGCGAAGGTGGAAAACGGCGAGGGCTTAAAATACGGGTAACGCACCACGAGATACATAGCCCCCCAAACCCCTAAAGCAGTCCATGGCAGACCTACCTCATACCTATCATGACTGTGAAGAGTGGTTTGGTCTGCGCTGAAACCCCTCAATTCCTATGCACAGGGTAGCAAGATGAACAATGGTGGAAAAACAAAGCTATTCTGACGGTCAAAAAGATAAAAATTCCACTTATATAAGCGTATAACCTAGCGGGTCGAGGAAAACGGCCAGGGACCTAAAACCACCGTAGAAAACCGCTAACATCTCAAAATGGAATCGGGAAAATCGACGAGGATCCTACCTGGCTATACGGCGAGTATGGCAGATCGATGACGGTCCGGCTTCCTCAGCTGCCACCTGGATGTAGGTACACCGACAGCGGGGATCTTTGCTACCTCAAGAAGACGACAGCTAGATGGCGACAGTGCTTTGGAAATTAAAATAACAATGGAATAACAATACATCGTCCCCGTATATATATATTTACTCACACGTGCAAGGAGAAAATATCGAACATTGGCAAGCTTTTGGATCGGAGGCCGGAAGTAATCTCTCTTCCGCAACGGCGGACGAAAAAAACGTAGACCCAGCCACGGAGACCCGCATGGCGGAAAAACAAAGTCAGAAAATCGGACGTCGGAAGGTTTTAGCATTGGAGGATGAAAGTGGACGCTCTTCCGCTACGGCGGACGATCAAAGCGCCGAGCCTTCCGTTCTGGCTATACACACCGAGAAGCAGTTGGGAGATCGGATGTCGGAAGGTTTTAGAATCGGAGGATGAAAGTGTGAATCTTTCCGCAACGGGGAAAACTGACATGTTAAAAGGTTCCGACTCAAAACTGAAAAACAGTCGACAAAACACACGGATCGGGAAAAAACCAAAAGTCAAAAGTCAAAAACCCGTCCGCAATGGCGGAAGAAAAGATCATAAAAGCCTCCGATGCCAAACAAAAAGGCGTCCGACGTAAAAAACCCAACGGGTCGAAAGTCGGAAGGTTTTTCTTTCCGCCAAAACAAAAACCATCCGCAACTGCGGAAAACCAAAGCTAAGATCCACCCGCAACAGTGGAAGACCCAAGCTAAGATCCACCCGCAACGGCGGAAGACCAAAACAAATCATCTTCCGATTCTAGCATGTTTTTCAAATGCGCTTAAGGGCAGCGATAGAACTTGATCAAATAGTGGATGAATTAAGGCATCAGAGGAAGAAATCAAAACAATGGGTAGCTCAATCCAATCACCAGCAACGTCTTTCTGAAAGTTCTTAGACCAATTTCAAGCAGAAAAACAAACTAATCCAAGCAAAGGAGGGTCCTAAATTTTTTTAGAATTTTGGGAAATTGTTGCAGCTGCAACACAACCTCATATTTTCTCAAAAGTAACATTGATCAACTCACCCTAGGAGGGCACAACTTTATGTGGAGGCCAAATCCTGATTGGTGAAGTTTCAATTTTTGACCTAATATTGTCGGGGTCAAGACCTAGGCTTCTTGGATTTATCCCTTCTGCCCATTGTTTTTGCTCGATCTTACCTTGCTCCAACTTTCCTTAGTAGGGCACAACTATCTCTGTAATCAGTTTTACAAGTAGCCAAAATTCAAATTTGACCCAACTCCAACTAGGGTTTCTAGTTTAGCTTTGCAGTAAATATGATTGGCATGAAGGTTGAAAATAGATTTGATGGGACTTCGAACTTCAGTTCATGGAAGTCTAGGGTTCTTCTTATCTTAGAATAAAATGATATTTTGAAGTTTGTTAATGAGAATGATCCAGGACCAGAAGAGGAAGCCGAGAAAACTCAATGGAGGAAGAATGATGTTAGAGCAAGGAGAATCTTGGTAGATTCAGTAAGAGACCATTTGGTTCCTCTGATCCTAGAAGAATAGTGCCATAAATATGTTTAGATCCTTGAGGAAGCTATTTGATGTTAACAACATCAACCATGCCCTTGCTTTTAGAAATCAACTATCAAATCTCAAGATGCCAAGGTCATAATCTATTACCTCTTACTTCATGAGGATCTATGATCTAAGAGATCGGCTAAGAACCATTGGAGAACCACTTGATGATAGAGAACTTGTCATGGACACTCTTAATGGTATCCCTCCATCTTAGGAACCATTCATTCAGAGTCTTAGTAGGCAACCCAAGTTGCCCAAGTTTGATTGTATATGGGCAATTTGCATGCAAGAAGAGACAAGACTTGTAGCGAGAGGTAAGTTACATGGCACTCAACATGAAGAAAGTCAGGCCCTTACATCTCATGTCAAGAAAGGAAAAGGTAAGGGGGTAAAGTTTTATGATAGAAAAGACAAAGGTGGAAGATCAAGGCCTATTCTAGAATAAAAGAAGAAGAGGGGTCTTTCAAACATTCAATGCTTCAAATTCCATAAATACAGACACTATGCCAGATCATGTCATGGTTCAAATAAAAGGAAGCATGAAGCCTCTATTGCAAATGTTGGTGATGACACTTCTCACAAGAATTCCATGAATGATTATCATACATAGTTATTATTCTAGCTGAGGTGATGTGATTATCATTGTGATGGGCTTCCATGAGGAAGGTGAATATCAAAGGACTCTCATGATTCCTTCAAGGAGGCAGTTGGATCCCACCCACAAAACAATAAAAGTTAAGTATTTGGATTTATCTCTCTTGTATATTAGATATATTTGTATTGAACACATTTTCATAACAAGTATGCATATCTATATTCCTAGAATTTGGAGGTTTGTTGATCATGTGATATAGTTCCTTTATTGAACATTAGGCTCATGTAGTATTTGTTAAGTATATGATTGTTTAAATAGACATGATGTTGCACAACATTATATGAACCCATCTTGAATGATATCTCCTTATAACTTGCTTAGAGTAGTGCACACTCTTGATAGTATGTTATAATGGAGATAACATGCATACAGATAGTTACAATATATATGTTGTTATGGAACATTGACTAAGATGCCTACATAACTGTGTGAATTATTTCCATTGCATTGAAACATGAGTTGATTAAATTTGATTATGCAATGTTGCTAACCACCATATGGAATTTGACTTGTAGGTAAAAGACCATATGCTATGGCCTACAAAAAAAGGATGATGAGACTTGTTACAAAGGACAAGTGTTGGACATATAGATCTTGTTGATATTAAGTGATCCAGAGAGAGCATATTAATCATAAGCGTGAAGCTTCTAGGAGCATGACTCTCATCCCAGAATACAAATCAAGAAGAAGGATGACTTCTGTAACATACGAAACAATTAAATGGAAGTAATGATTGTTCAACATTAACAACAAGCATACAAGGACTAAATACATCTAAATATATGAGGACACATGAACCATAGTCCCAGAGGATCTCATGCAGAGTTTGGCAATTGGGAGCATAAGGGTCCAACAAATGTCGGTCTCTCTACTACAAATGTTCATTCCTTCGTTGATTATGGGAAGTAGTTGGTTTCCAGTTAGATTCATGATAGATTTATTAGAGTATGTTAACCCTGGGAGACGAGAGTTACTCAATTGATTTTTGAGGAGACTGCGGGAGTTATCCCTTGAGATGAGGATATTGGACTATTGCATCACTTATTGATGGTTTGGTAGAAACCTGATGAGGTCTTCCTATGTTAAGGGAAGAACACTGTTGATATATTTAGTAGGTCTAGCATGATGAATGTGAGTACATGGCTACACTGAAGACGATATTATTTTGATTCAAATCCCACCATATAGATAGTTGAAAGTATCCTTGATGTACTCGGTCATCACTAGGATGGATACTTACATTTTAGTAAGGAAATGTGCTCACTTGTTCTGTGAAAGATGGTGTTTAGATTGGAATCCAAAGTGATAGGCTAATGGACTAGCCTATGGATAGCTCTAGAGAGGGTGTAGGATGCTCAAATGTAGAGGGAGCATGGTGCTCTAAGACAGAGGGAGATGTGATGAGCATGATTATATCAGACAAGTATCATCCATGTGTCTTGGCTAATGGTGAGTATTTCAATGGCAATGCCATATCTTCTCCCAAACACTCTGAGATGGAGTGGGGAGGTCTCCTAGACACCCTGTGATGGGGTGGGGAGACTAGTCTCTTGATATTCTCTCATATAGGTACACGAACTCATTCATGTGAATTGTTATTATTTCATTTATTTGCATTTCATGTTAAGATTTGGGAAAGACACAAATGTCTGCCACGATATATTTGATGCCTCTATTAGTTGATATGTGTGAATGTATATAGGTTCTCATAAGATCCTATGAAGAGCACATTAGTACCTGTATGATACAGAATGGGACCGTACTTTACTCCTTGACACTCTCTGATGGAGTGGGGAGATTAGTCCCATGATTGACTCCCTCGGTAAGAAGGAAGGTTGAATTTACTCCCTAAAACTCTGATGGAGTGGGAGATTGGTTCCATGATTGTGTCCCTCCCTAAGAGGGAAGGATGATTATATATAGACCATGCATTCTTTCGATCACTCTAAGAGGGAGTGAAGAGATATATCATACATCTTGAAAAGGGTGGAGAGGTCAATGCATTCTCCTGATCACTTTGAGAGGAGTGAGGAGATCTCTCGGACATCCTGAGAATGATGGAGAGGCTAGTGCATGTTCTTGATCACTCTGATAGAGTGAGGAGATCTCTCAGACATCATATGATGGATATATTTCATGCATTCTCCTGGTCACTTTGAAAAGAGTGAGGAGATCTCTCGGACATCCTGAAAAGGGTGGAGAGGTTGGCACACTGGTACTTCTATATGGACTCACCAATGGACTAGTTGAATTGGTGCATGTTCCCAAATGGGCTGAGTTGATATGAGGTACTTTGAGATGGGGCATGTTCCCCGATGGACTGGGTTGAGTTGGTGCATGTTCCTCAATGGACTGGGTTGAGCTGAGGCACATTGAGCTGGTGTATGTTCCCTGATGGGTTGGGTTGAGATGAGGCACATTGAACTGGAAAATGTTCCTTGATGGGCTGGGCTAAGCTAAGGCACATTGAGTTGTTACATGGTTCCCAATGAACTTGGTGGAGCTGATACATATTTACTCCCCGATGGACTGGGTAGAGTTGTTGACACTTTTCGATGGATTGAGATTAATGTGGAATTCTTTATGATATAGAGATGTTTGAGACAATCATGATGTACAAATGAGATCCAAATGTGTTTCAGTATGATAATACTAATGATGCCTCCCTGGATAAGAGGGAGTGTTGGTGTAGTAGTTGCGCGAGGCATCCTCACACAAGTTGGCCCAAGAAAGTAAAACAATAAATGTAGTTTATTGTTGCATAAGAGAAGTCGACCCCAGTTAAGAAAACAACTTGACCTAGTTGAAAAGTTAACATATTAACAACTTAAAGTATAAATAGAAGGCGCTTCCTCTAATTATACACATCACAAGAATAAGCAAGTTCGCTCAAGCAAAGGAGAAGTTCGCTACTGCAGCTAGAAGAAGTCTTTTTGGGGTTCTCCACTTTGGAGGAAGTTTCTCTTATATTTATTGGGGTATATGCTACTGCTATCTGGATGTATATTGATCTTTGAAATTATGATCTCTATTAGAAGGTGTGAGCTCGGGGGTGACAATAATTTTGTATTGTCTATGGTTTGGAGGTGATAGATCAACATCATGGTTAAACGAACTCCATATCCACCAATATTGTTTTTGTGTTTGGTTATTCTTTTAGTGATCCTATTAATGTTATGCTGCTATCTTTATGAAACTATAAGATTATCCAAATCTATGGAAACCATCTAAGGCATAAAATTTGGTCCAACAGAAGCATGTACATGTCTGCTTTAATGCTAGCAACTTCAACTTAGAGAAAATTAGTACGATTGCAATGTAGGTAGCCATTCATCCCTCTGGTTTCTATCATTGAAACTTAGAATGTGTAGACTTAAGTCTAACTCTATCAGTCACACCTTTTAAGGTTTCCTATCACAGTTTAAATCGTATAATTTGTAAAAGGCGAAGAATTTCAATTAAGCAATATTACCATAAGCATTTCACTGGGAGATTAACCATTTTCATAATGCTCATTTCACCACTCTCAGAGAAACTCTGACTAAATAATCTTAATAAAAAATAAACAACTTCCCACATGAAGAACACATTCCTAGCGGATTAACTCTAGTAATTGTTTCCTTTTTACATTGAATCAATATTCTTGTTGACAACATCAACCCCAAACGCCAATGTACTTATACATTAAAACATTCATGTACTGATTTTTTTATCGAACAAGATTATCTATTGAACAATAACCATGAAACCTTTCACTTAAGGAAATAATGTTTCACGCATCGACAATTATTAATTAAATAATTCCTGAAACATTATGGCTTAACGGGGTTAAATGACTTCTCCAAAAAAATGTGCATTCACAAGAGCATAATTTCCACTAAGTAATTTCTCACACAAAGAATTAACACTATCAACAACTCCATTAACCCAAAACGATGGATTTTACAAGTACTCTTCATTCTTACACATGCATGAGAATTTACATACCCATATATGCATAGTTCAATTTATAAATACTTAAAGGATTGAAACTTTACCGTAATCATAAATTACAATTCACATACCCATAAACCATTCATTCATTCCAAATTCATACAATTCATAATAAAATCGATACATAACATGAATTGCTTATATGTATTATTGATAAATTTAGCAATTGGTTATGTGTGTGCCATGCGCCACCTAACCATAGGCTACCTTACTCATCAATCTCTTAACAAGGCGCCAACCCCAATATGGGACAATGGATTCACCATGAGAGCACTCAAGCTTATCAAAGGTTAAATAACAGGTTAACATG
Source organism: Pseudotsuga menziesii (assembly GCA_001517045.1). Classification (NCBI taxonomy): domain Eukaryota; kingdom Viridiplantae; phylum Streptophyta; class Pinopsida; order Pinales; family Pinaceae; genus Pseudotsuga; species Pseudotsuga menziesii. Next base: position 527,678 of record LPNX011185416.1, read on the forward strand.
GCAATTCCCACCAAGTTTCCTTTCGATAATTTGGCACTCACCGATTCCTCACTAACTTCATGGTTTCTTCTCAACAATTTAAATTATTGGCCTCAACCAATTCCATGCCAAAAAACACATTTCCCTTCCTTGATTTCCTTCCAATATCACAATAGTGAAACTCACACTATTACTTCATGCCCAAGAACTCCATCGAGGTCGGTTCATACACAGTTCTCTATCTCACTGGTCATTTAGATATGAGTTTGAAAACAACAGTCAATGACCAACAAAAACCAATCAACAGGTTCAAATTTGGTTACAAAGTTGAATGATAGATTCATAAATCAACTACAAAACAATACGCTTACAAATCATTTTCCCCAATTCAGATGTGATCATTCCTTTGTCGCACCAATTCATACTGCATGCATGATTTTTTAGCTACATGGTTAGTTATGTCCACGTGGTATTCCCCAAAGACTCACATCCCATATGTGTCCTTAACCTTTTTCTTAGCATGTAACTAAACATAGTTAACACATAAAAAAGGATTAAGATTAATCAAAAGTTTTAAGGAATAACATATAGTTAAGACACTTTCTGGGATCAAGATAGGTCAGGGTCATATTATTAACCCATTAGGCCACCTACAATCCCCTTACCTTCTCACTGGTGAATTCATAAGTCCCATTCTCTTTTAGCGTTCACCTCATTCACAACTAGTTATATTTTATATTGATATTTACAATTTATACAACTTGTTCATCCCTTTAGGCATTTCAAACATTAAAACTTGCAACATTAAATCATGGGTTCAAACCAGGGGTGTTAAGTTCCACTCCCCCTTAGAGCTAATGCCATCCTCAATGTTTCATAGTTCAAGACACATGAACCAAAATTTTATATTTACATTTCAAAATATCAAAACAGATACAGGTACTCTTCCCGCATAGCTTCTTCCATTTCCTAGGTAGCTTCTTCTAGACTGTAATGGGTCCATTGGACCTTTACCTATCATATGGGCTTGTTCCTAAGTGTCTTAATTCTTTGGTCTAATATACAAGCTGGATGAACCTAATCTCCCCCCTCTGGTTCTACCTATACCACATACCAATCAAGTATGTGATACATACCAATCAAGTATGTGATTATGATCATAAACATACTTCTTCAATAAATGAAAATGAGCAAACATTATGCACTTTAATAGTGGTAGGTAATGCCAACTCATATGCTAATGGTCCAATTTTGCTTAAGACCTCAAATGGTACACATGGCTTCCAACTTCTTATAGTTTCCCACACTCAATGAACTCTAAATCTTAGAAATACTCTGTCTCCCACATAGAATTATCTATTCATTCTTCCTTTATCAACATAACTCTTATGTCTATCCCGTGGCACTTTAAAATCCTTTTTTATTTTGGCCACTTGATCTTCTAAGTATTATAACATTTCAGGTCCAACTACCAACCTTTCCACAAGCTTGTCCTAGATCACTAGAACATTGCATCTTCTACCATATAAGGCTTCAAAAAGACTCATCTTCAACAATGGTTGATATCCATTGTTGTAGCAATACTCTACCAAATATAGGTAATTTTCCCACTTGGTAGGTTTGTCTATTACATACATTCTCATAATATCTTCAATGAATCGATTGACCCGCTCAATCTACCCTTTTGTTTTTGATGATAGGTTGTGCTAAGATTGAGTTTGATTCCAAAATCCTTGAAGATTCCCTTCCAAAATTTCAAAGTGAACTTGGAATGTCTATTTGAAACAATTGTCTTACAATCCCATGTAACCTGGAAACTTCCTTCATATAAGTTTATGCAATCTTTTATACTTCAAAAGATGATTGTACACGTATAAAATGAGTCGATTTTGTTAATTTACCGACCACCACCATAATGGAGCCATGTTGCTTTGTTGTCCTTGGTAACTTAGAACTTACAATAGTAATATTTGGCTTCATATTTTAAAAATTGCTATGTTTCTAGTCCTCCATAACCCACAACTAACAAGGATAGGCAATTCTTTGCAAATAGGAGCATTTTTAATCCATGATTCCATACTTATAATAAAAGTAGCCAATTCCCACATCACAGGAATTTGTAGAGTTATCCTCACTTTCCAACCAAACTTGCTTAAAGAATTCACAACAAACAAAAATGTAATATATTGACGCTGCATCCTTAATACATAAGCAACATAAATTAAGACCTACTCTTTGTCTTTTTATAACATTATCCCACACCATTATTTGATCCTCTAAGCAAAGCCATTATAAGCATTTTGATTTCAAAAGAATGTTCCATTTCCATATGGATCTGTACCACCATTTTTCAACAATACTACTAAAGATAAAGAAAGTACTAATCACATGACCTTGTGCCAACACATAAGACCACTATAAGGAATTGATACATATAGAATAATACAAAGTCAACAATATACACTTAAGATAAAGAACATGCTAATCACATGACCTTGTGCTAACACATAAGACCACTCTAAGGAATTGATACATTTTTTTTCCACAGAAAAAATTGTAATTTTATTTATCAAAACATAATTACATTCTACAGATGGCACAATATCAAATATTGTCCATTGTCAAAATATCATTGACCAAAAAGTCTTATAAAATCTTGCACAAATTCTAACAAAGAGTCAAAGCATAAAGCATTACATCACTGACAAGGAGTCTTACTTATTCTATCATAGTGTCATAGCATAAAGCATTTACATCAACTGGGTAACAAAAAAGCTACCCATTTACATAAAGAAAAACAGTCATATCGACTATCCTTTAAACTTTATCAGTTTCAGAAAAAACCAGTCTAGATCGACCTTCAAAATCTCCTTTTCAAAATAATGCACCAACTGCATAGATAGGCCTCCAAATAGTGCAACAAAAAACCTAAAAAGACCCATAGCATAAACTCACGGTATCATCAGACAGTCCAAACAAAACCCCTAACAAACTCCTTACTGCAATCACAATAAGTTCAAACACAGTATAGACCAAGTCTTCTTAGAAGATTTAAAAAAAAAAAACCTAACGGATTCAAAGCACTTAGCTGCCCGATGCTCAGAAATCTGCCAAGACCCAGTCAAAATATTAGCTCCATCTTTTGCTAAAACATGAGCAAGAGTGTTTCTTTCTTGATAAATGTGCAAAAAATTCACAGACTCAAACATATCAAACAATCTGTTGACTTCAAGAAGAATCTATGCAACCTGAATATTTTGTATTTGATACTTACCAATAGCCTTGTTGATAACAAGCTGAGAGTCACCAAATATTTGCAATTTGTTAAAATGTTTATCCAAAGCCAAAGTGATAAGAAGCTTTAATTCTAGAAGCTCAGCATAATTATTAGTTCCATAGCCCAGTCCTGCTTTAAAGGTAAAATAGTGTTCATCAAAGATGAAAAGCAAGCCACCTGCTCCACATATTTTTGGCTCACCTGCTGCCGATCCATCAAAATATCCCCAGGGAAAAGATTTGTCAATAACTTCCTCGACAACATGTCTGATTCTAACCACAATTTTATCTTGAGGAAAAGAACTCAACATACCCAAACAGAGAGATGATACCTGATAAGGTGATACAAAATAATCATCAAAACAACTCTGATTTCTTGCCTTCCATATAAACTATAACATAATTACAAGTAAAGACCTGATATGTTTCACTTATCCATTAAAACACCAAGTTTTTAGACAAGTGCTCACCGAAATTGATACATATAGACCAATACAAAGTCAACAATATATACTTAAACTAAAGAAATTCCCAATCACATGACCTTTTGCCAACACATAAGACACTATTCTAAGGGAATTGATACATATAGACTAATACAAAGACTAAGGAGTTGGGTGGGTGTGTAACTTCAAGGGTTTATACGCGTAAAAATAACTCACGACGCTAGTCCATGGGTTGAACGTAAAAAATGGCTTAACCCTTAAAGTAGGTATATATATTATATAAATAATATTATAAAAAATTAGACGCTATATGTGAAGTCGTTAATTATCATATTTGGAAAGTCAATATAATTTATTAGAAAAAACTCTCCCTTATTCTACGGTGACCACTTATCGGGAGAGATCTGTATAAAGAGGAGACGAGGAAGAGGAGCGTGAATAATTTATGGGAGCCTGGTTTATCGGCAGTCCGAGATTTAGTGGAGTTATAGTTCTAGGGTTTTAAAAGCCCCATTGTTATTGATCTCTGTCAATCAAATTCTACGGTTTACAATGGGCAGAGGGTGGATCTCGGCCGTGTTTGCGTTCACATTTTTGCTTGTGGCGGTTCGATCTGATGACGTGACGGTCCTTACTCCCGACAATTTCGAGAATGAAGTAGGCAAAGACAGGGGCGCTCTCGTGGAATTTTACGCACCATGGTAAAGTAAAATTTAAGCAAATTGCTTCATTATTATTATTGTCGCTTAGTTTTACTGCCAGATCTGATCTGCGAATGCAGGCCTAGGCTAAAATTGATTAAACCCCTTTCGTCCTGAGATCCGAGATCCAGAGAATGTAGTTTTCTAAAAATGTTATTACACGAAAGATTAAAATTTAATGTCTGTGTACTGTTAAAATCTTTCAATGTTATCGTTTAATTTTCATCTAGAACATTAATTACGTTTCGAACCTCACTTGGTTCATGTTAAGGACGAATCCTGAAGATATAACGCAGCAATACCTGAAAACATTTATCAAACATGTCTTGCCGAAACTAAAAAAAATATATTTTAGTCTTCCATTTTTTTTGACACTTAATTGATCCAAGATCTATACAGGTATATATTACAAATGTTATAAAATGTTTCTACATTTGAATTGGTATTCTCACGCTCAGCATTTTTTCCATTTGACCCTTGCTAAGTGATTGCCATATACAATTTTTCCACAATTGGTAAATTGCAGGCATGTGATTGGGTTACGATCTTCCAGAATTTGAAGATTTCCTTCAAAATATCGCTGTGATTCGAGCCATTTTTCTTATCATTAGGACCCTCTCCATCAAATGTTATGTTTAAGGTTCCCGGGTTCTTGGTTTGTGTATTGTTCCCTTATTTTCACAAATTTTTGAAATTGCTTGTATAATCCCGTTGGCCCAAATCATCAAGCACCACATGCAGCCCGTTTTCACAGGCAGGATAGCCTTCCTAGGGCGAGCTACTAATTACAAATTTACAAGCACAAGCCTTTGGCTGAGCTGCAATGATATGGGGTATTCTTTCATCAAAATCAGCCAGGACTTGCCCTTGGCCTCGACTGTTTGTTTATGGCTTCAACGGAATTGAAGCTTGTTGGGTGGCCTGGCATGCCTTGCCCCATTTGCTTGACGTTAAAGTTTGATTGTAACCTGGTATAATCTGTCTTCCTAGTCAGTCCTTTTCAAATAAATCCTCTTTTAAACATATGTAATGTATCTAATTCAAGTCAACCTGGTAAAGCAAGCGAATTGATCAAGTTGTAAGAGTTGTATTAAGGTTAAGAGTTGAAGTCTAGTATCTTCTATCGAGTATTGTTCTAACTCACAAGGATAGAGTTGAAGAATGATGGCTTAGATTAAGATATCAATTGGAATGACCACGGATGTGTATTCTAGTTTAGAGGTGCATGTGTGATTTATGGGTCCACCTCTTTTTGTTCTTTTTGTTACAACACTGTCTTTTATTTTTTGGCCAGAGTCGTGGACTTATATTTTATCACTCCTGGGACATGTCACTCTGAGGACTCCCAGTTTTAGATGTTAGCACCCTCACTCTGAGAATTGAACCTGTATTCCTTCTTAATTGCAAGTTTTTTAAAACTCAAAGTAGCATATTCTTTATTGAGGATGTTCCATGTTAATATGATTATACAGCTTGATTATAAGGTGGATTCTTCAATTATAAGGTGGATTTTTCAATTGAGTTTAAAACCCATTCCAAAATAAAGAAGTGATGGTACTATATAAGTTGATATTTTACAATGACTTCAGGTATATTTGATATTTCTATTTTCCTTATACCTTTTAACCTTAAAAACATGACCTTTCTCTCATATATTTTATCTCGCTGACTCGTATTATCATAATGATATTAAGCATTGTGCTCTTCTAGATTGACTGTTGATCATCTTATAATTTTTTATGCCTACCATTATGGGATTTGCTATATGTATCTATAATGTTTTTATTGGTCCTTAGGTCTAAGAGAGAATCTTATCTTATGCTAAGTTGCAACTTGGTGCCTTCATATTTTGCCACTTGAGGTACATTCAGTGTTAAGTAAGTCTTGATGGATTCAGCTGTTGCCAATCTGACTTCCTTTCTTACTTTTGCTTGTAGGTGTGGGCATTGTAAAAAACTTGCACCTGAATATGAGAAGCTTGGGGCAAGTTTCAAGAAGGTCAAATCTGTGTTGATAGCAAAGGTGAATTGCACCCTTTTTAAATATCATTTTTATTGTTAAGAGTTAGATTTGGAATCAGTATATGCATGTTTTTAACTTTTTTTTTCAGTTGTCAGATTAAGATTAATTTTCTTCTTTATCTTCCACATATTTTGTTGTTTGAGGTTTGCAAGGTACATTCTTGAATCTGTTGTTGGGTAGTAGTCATACAAGACATCTGTGTCAAACATAATTTGAAATTTGTTCAGGGGCTGCATTTCCCTTTACGAATCCAGGTCATAGTTTATTTGATATTTAATTTCAAGATGTGCATGTGCCTTCTGTCTTGATCTGCAAGTGAAATTTTGACTTATTTTGTTATTTGAAGTTTGCAAGGTACATTCTTGGATTTGTTTTTGGGTGGTAGTCATACAAGACATCCTTGTCAAACATAATTTGAAATTTGTTCAAGGGCTGCATTTCCCTTTACGAATCCATATCATTGTTTATTTGATATTTAATTTTAAGATGTGCATGTGCCTTCCTGTCTTGATCTGCAAGTGAAATTTTGACTAAATTCAGGGTTGCAATTCTTGACAATTAGCCTTGTAAAGATTCAGTGCTTTACAATGCATACTGGTTTGTGAATACTGACATGAATATTCACCAACAATTCCTTTTTTCATGCAGTACCTATTGATAAGCTTTTGATATTTTAACCTCATGAGCACGTTGCCTGACTGATCTTCTTATTACAGGTTGACTGTGATGAGCACAAAAGCCTTTGCAGTAAGTATAGTGTTTCAGGATTTCCCACTCTTAAGTGGTTCCCTAAAGGATCACTAGAACCAAAAGAGTAAGTGCCATCTTTGTCATAAGTGGCTATTGCCTATTAATTGCATCCATGAAGTAAATAAATAATCAATTTACATTCTGGTTTATGCTTCTTCTTTGCTTTACCTTTTATTACTTCTTAAAATTACTCAACATGTGACTTTGGTCATTGGCTTGCAGCTATAATGGTGGTCGCACTGCAGACGACCTTACCAGTTTTGTGAACACTGAAGAAGGTAAATGAATAATATCTGGTTAAGTTTGTGTTGAATTGAATAATAAGTCCATGAATAATATCTGGTTAAGTTTGTGTTGAATTGAATAATAAGTCCATGAACAGCAATGCAGTAAATGCGATTGATAATCTTTAATTCACAATTATCAGAAGAAAAAAGGTTGTTCCAATCTAACAAAAGTAGACTCTAGCATTTACATACAGGAGACAGATAGCCTGTTCTGAATGTAATGTGTCCTATACTTGCATTGAGAAGTTATATCAAACAGTTTGCATCTAGTACATTGAATTTCAGTCAGTAGTTCTGTCAAACAGTTTTTATGAAGTCTATTGAATTGCACTAAGTTTTTTTGTCAAACACTTGGTGTGCAATCCCAACAAAGTCATGTTTTTTTTCATACATGTTAAGAAGTGTATTTTGGGTCAAATGTTTCAGTATCATCTATATAATTTTGTCAAGTAGTTGTGAACAATTTTGTTTAGTGGGGATTTTGTTCTCACTCATATTTGTAACAACAAAGTTCAAAGTAGTAAGAAATTAATATCATACAGTCAGAACAACATTATATCTTTCATTCCCAAGCTTTACCCTTGTCACTTTCTCAACATTTATTTCCTTCCACAAACAGGTGAGACCAAGCCAATAAGTCAAGTTAATGAAGAAAAGGCAGCAGTTTGTAAAATAATGGAGAGAATAGTGGGGAGACAAACTTAAAAGGCTAGCATAAAAAAAGTTATTAATCTTTCTATAAAGTTCATCTCAGCAATACTGGTTGCTGTAGCTTATGAATCACCAAAATTTGCAGGAAAATGAAAGATATATACAAGCTAAAGGTGTTAGATTTTTTAAATTATGGTAAACAAATTTGGCACTCTAAAAGAATTTCTACAGGAAACTAAACTGTGGAAAACTTAAAGCTACTCAAAACTGCATTCTGTAACTAATGCTAGAATCAATAAACACATACTGTAGAAAATATATAATGGAAACACAGTAAATTGACTGTCAACACCTGTTACTGCTTTTTATTACTTTTAAAATTTAAAATCTGCTACAAGAAAACAGCAAACTGCTAACTGTTGAACTGAAAGCTGAAAATGAATAAAACCCATTCCCCGCCTTCTCCTTTATAGACTAGAAGGTACAATGTATCTGGACACATGTACAATTTTGCCTTAGCTGGACATATTAAACCCGTGTAGCAGGGGTACCCATACCTGGGGGTAGGGTACATGTGCCCATACTGGGTACATGTACTAGGTACTTGTATGGTAAGTACCCTGCAGTACCCCTCTGTACCATGTACAGTATTCACCTACTGGAGATGCCAACTAAAAAAGGTATGTATGGTCAAAATGGTACGGCTTATCCTGTGTTTGGGTATGCCGGAGGTGCAGACGACTCAGGCATTTCAATATCTGACGGCACTGTGGTTAAATTGTGATAATTTAATTAAAAAATAAAAAGAGGTCCTTCACCACAACCCTAAATGCTATCCTTATCACTTAAACGTCTGCCTCCAAACCATTTCAATGTTTCTCATTGCTCAGAGAACTGACGAACAGTTGACACTCCAATCGGTGGACAATCGCTTCTTCAGCAGTGGATAGCCAGTTTTTCAGCAGTGGACAGCAGCGAGGGTGGTTTCCATGGTAGGCTGGGCACGGTGTACTGGGTTTGGTGGACTTCAAGCAAATCATGGTTTCCATGGTGGACTTCAAGCAAAATGCAAGCAGTCCCAGATTTGACAATTTCAGATGAAGACATCAGCAGAATTAGGCAAATTTGGAATGTAGTATGACAATGAACTCATGGACATGTAATATTATTAAACATATAGCTTCCAGTCTTCCACTTGATATCTACTATGAGTCTATGATTTATCAAATTTTCAATGTGATGTTCATTGTTCAATGGATCATTGAATTTAGAATTATTAATCATAATTCATAATTTTTGAAGAAATCTGAAATATGCATGTATGATGTGACTGTGATATGTTTTATTTTTATAATTTATACATATATTATATATATATATATATAGTACCCCCGATGTACCCAAGTACCCTGTTTCAAAAAATGGTGTCCCCGTCCCCGTACCCATACCCATCTTTGTACCCACGTTTCGTGGCAACTTAGTATTAAACCATAACCCAAAAGCGCCTTCCTTGAGTGGATAGATGAGCTTAAGTGTGCCTCTACTGGAAGTGAACTGAGCATACAAGTTTGCATTGTCCTAGAGATCTGTGCCCTAAATCAGACTGGAATTGACATGCATGAGTGTCTTGCTTAACTAGGAAACTGTGTCCTCTATTTGGGCATGCAAGTACTAACTAAAGCACAACGAGAAACAGAACCGAACTGCTAAAAATAAAAGGCATCTGAACTAGAACTAAACTGAGGATGCAACATGGAACGTGTGCACCCATTTATCTCTCCATAAATGCTCCTGCTCCCTCATTACTTTTTTATGGAATTGCTGAAGGAGAGCTGTATGGAGCTCTGCTGTATTGCTGTACAAAACTCTGCTGGAGGAGGCTTGCTCACTGCTGTACAGATCTACACACATGTCTCACATACCTTCTTTGTATGCACCTAAGTCTCCTCTACCTGCTGTTGCCATTAATGGCACTCTGCTATACTCTCTGAGGTAATAAAAGTCCAGCACTCCTTATCGAGTTAAGTGTTCCCTTCCAAACACAAGATACTTCCTCTGTATCTGAAATTTCCCTCTGTTAGGGGCTTGGTCAAACAACCTGAAGAAATGTTCAAACAACCTGAAGAAACATGAATCCAGATCTCTGCTTCCTTCTGTATTCTCAACTCTTTTCAAAATCTTCGAGGTAAACCTTTTGTACAAGGAGCACTGCGTCAACAACATACCAACCTTCTTTGCCCTTCAAGTCATCTTCACTGGGCAGCATCTTCTTACACCACATCAAGAACTGTTATGGATTTTTTACAATAATTAACTCATCTATATACAGGGAAAAGAGAAGCATATCAGAGATTCAGATCTGTCAAATAACGAATTGAAATCGGCACTAAACTTGAAAAATCCCAACATGGTTTCGAGTCTGAATGGGTGGGTTGCAAACTTAGCTTGAATAGTGGTGTGTGGGAATGGGACTGTCCTTTCTCTTGATGTTACAATGGAGCATGAGGGCTTGTACAATCTTCATTTTGGCTTGGTCAAACTCAAGCAAACTGGGCCCCAAAATCTCCGAACCATACAAAATATTGGGTTGAATGATAGAGTCCATGAGGTCCGATTTGGACGATATGTCCTTGAAGAGGTTATGGAAATGCTGTCTCTTGAGGAGAGCAAGGGATACATACCCCTTTTTAATCTGAGGTTGGAGTGCCTTCCTAGCTCAAACCGAGGCCTTGAAAACTGGATCCCCAAGTATGTATAGGATGTGGTGATATCAACCTCTTTTCCCCAGAAGAAAAAATGGAACTTTGTAAGATCATCACTCTTGGTCTTACCCATGCTGACTGTCCATTGTCTTTGTAAGCCATTCGGGGTCGAGGCCAAAAGAATCACATCATCTGCAAGGATGGAAATCAAAACCTGATGGAGAAGACAGCCATCCCTGGTCTGTAATGCTCTTGTAGGAAGTACTCTAGCTCGTCAACATAAATTCCAAACATGGTAGCAGAGAGAGAGGGCATCCTTGCTTCACCTCGATGGTGTTCCCGATGAAATCAGAAACTATGTGCAGTACAGAGGCATCCAAGAACAGACTAGTAAAGGCCCAGTAGAGAGTACTTTAGTTATATTTTTTAAAATATTTACATGATAGAAATAAGGTAGGATGACATTAATTTTCTCTCACAAATTGTGAAATTTAGGATTAACTTTGTAATTTAATTATTTATTTATTTTAATTCAATTTTGTTTTTCTAGCTTCTTGTTTATTCTATGTAGATCTGCTTCTGGTTATTGTTTCTGTTGTCATTTCAATATCTTATCTTTTGGAGAATTCTTTTGCATAGCATGAGAATCATCCTACGACTACTGTATTTCATATTGGTGCAGTTTCTAGCAGTAGTAAATTGTTTTTATTAAATGTAACTTAATTACTGTTGGCTTTCTTTCTACTCACTGCTAGCAAATGCAATGAATGCAGGAACTCATGTGAAAGTGACTGTTCCTCCATCTGAGGTAGTGGTGTTAACATCAGAAAACTTTGATTCTGTTGTTCTTGATGAATCAAAAGATGTTCTTGTTGAGTTCTATGCACCATGGTAAATCTCTTGCATTGCACTTCATAACTTGTTTAAGGATGTAGAAGTAATGTACTCTTGAAGTTGAGCTAAATATGATAGTGTATTTTTTATTTCCTCAGAAAAAAATTGTAATTTTATTATATATAAACAAATTACTTCTGTAGATGTGCCAAGCACATTTCATATAACGTCAAAAAAGTAGTATTCAATAAAGCTTCAGTTGGCAAAAGCTCCCTGCAAAAAGGATCTTGTTCACCTAGCCTGTCCAAAGAAATATATGTTCATGGTATAGCAATATTGATCATATACAATATTCAACAAAATTAGCCATATTAATTAGGCTATGGTTGTCTGTAAGGATCAAATAAACATTATTAAATGATTGTGGAATTTGTCACACAACTTCAAAGTTATTTAACTGGAGATGTTGCTCTACATGTCTTTCATTTGTTTCTTTTATTTCAATGTGTAGAACAAAGATTTGATTAATGGCAATTGATCTTTTCTCTCCCTGCATACCCACAATTTTTTTTTATATTTTGGGCATTTAATAATTTTTTGATTTTATGTATTGACTTGATTGCAGGTGTGGTCACTGCAAAAATCTGGCACCTGTAAGTAGATGGATACTCATTTAAGTTGTTATTAACAATATAAATGTGTGTTTCTGTTTAATTATTAATATAGTATAATGGGAAGAACTGGTTGTAGCATGTTTTTTTCCAGGCCAAGATGCTGGACAATTGGTCAACTACTGATGCTATGTTTTTTGTTTGTTTGATTGTAGACATATGAAAAGGTCGCAACGGCATTCAAATTAGAGAAAGATGTTGTGATTGCCAATGTTGATGCTGATAAATACAAGGACCTTGGAGAAAAGTAAGTACCTTAGGCAAAAATCATTGCAAGGACACTTTGAAATCTTTTTTTACATTTGACTTGTGACTTTCAGACCCAATCATCTGGCAAAGTTTCCAGAGATGCCACTAGGCATTTTATTGGCTTTGTTACTTCACAGTATACACACTTCAATTGTTTATGATTTTGTAGAACCTTGAGCTTAGCAGTTGTTTTGATAACTTGGTGTTTATCAAAGCTTGATAAAATCATTTAAAGATCAACAATGAAAAATGGATCTGAAATCAAAATTGTCAGCCTCGTATTTGGAAAACATGCTCTAGAGTCCGAACACTTAATTTGTAGACAAATTTTAAATTGTAGTATTACATATTTTCTTTGCTTTAGTTAAATGAAGGTATTATTTGTCTTTTCATGGAATTGAAGGAGGGATACATCTAGGGTTTTTTGTAGGTTTTAATTGTATTCCAGTTATTAAAGTTTTAAATACTTGGGACTTTGCTTGTCCTAGATACTTGAATTTATGGAATGAAATCTGTCCCCTGTCTGTAATGGTGACGTGGCACATGTCGGCTCAATACAAATAATAATAATAAAAAGTAAAAAATAAAAAATAAAAAACTTATAACATGTCACCTTATAATTAAAAAAATAAAAAATATTATAGTCATATAAAGCAATACTCACAATCTTACAAATTGAGTAGTAAAATTCAATTGACTTACAACCATATTTATAAGATTCTTTAAATGCAAATACAACTAGCGAGAAACCACATACCACTAAAACCATGTGCCTTAAACCACTTACATCCTTGCTCATTCCAATTTATTCTTGAAATCTAGATTTCAAAATTTTATATGGATTATTTTGACTCATTAACTACTCTTAATATTCATTATTTGTTGTAAAGAAAGACAAGTAAAGTAATTTTTGTAAAACTAATTGATTATAAGATTATTATATTTACCCTATTTTGGAATTACTTAAGAAAGTTGGCCATTTCCCTACCAGAGTAGGAATACTTATTAGCAAGTTGGCCATTTCCCTCCAATACTTATTTGCAAGTTGGTCATTTCCCTCCAATACTTATTTGCAAGTTGGTCATTTCCCTCCGGAGTAGGAATACTTATTAGACATTTTCGTAAATTAAAAAAGGTTTGCACCTCAAGAGAACTTGATCCCTCCAGAGTAGGAATACTTATTAGCAAGTTGGCCATTTCCCTCCCTAGTAGGAATACTTATTAGACATTTTTGTAAATTAAAAAGGGTTTGCATCTCAAGAGAACTTGATCCCTCTCGGCGCTTAGTAGAGCCATAGTTAAGATGGATCTATACTGGTATTAATTATCAAAGAAAATTATCCTTAACATGTCTGTACAAAGGCTAATACTTTAATAAAACTGTAGTCCATCCTCCCAATTAGTCACGAACTTATTAAATCAACAGGAACATGTGTGCCAATGAAGGGGCTGCACTCCATCAAGTGTGTACTGTACAAATAAGTTGTTCTCCCTAGCAAAACCCCTCCATGATAACATAATGACAAAATCGATGCTCCATCTAGGTTTAAACCTAGGGCGCTCCACAGAAATATAATATAATACCCCTCTTCTAACTCAAACTTAGGCAATATATATCAATAAGGGTCCTAACATCATAAAATACTCATTCCACAAAACATATTTTACTGTTTTTTTCCATACATTAATTATATGTTAGTGTACTTTTCTATATTGTCTTGTTTCCCCATAGTAACGATTGCTAAGATAGCACCATTGGTGCATTACCCACATGATGTCCATCCATTCAATGTTATAAGGTTTAAGTAGAAATACAATAGTTAAAACAATAAGTGATGTAATTACATCACACCTAACAATTATGGACAGTTTAGTGAAATTGTTAAATTCTCTAGGCTAGTTGCTGTAATGCACACATGGACACAAGGAAAGTTACTCTGGTTGTTTTACATCTTGGGTAATTTATCCTTTTCCTTGTAAGCACTAGGAATCTAGCCAATGAAATACTTCTTTAGAAGCATGCTGACTAGTTATCCTGGCTACTCATTTGGTTTATGAACAGAACTTGTTACTTTCATGTAGTCATTTATTGGGAGTATTGGCTTTATATTGAATCAGTCTTGACTGTTAAAGTGCAGCTTGAATCTTTTGGTATTTTTGCTTGATTTGTCAGTCATTGCTTTGCTCGAAGCACCAATTCTGCCCTTTTCAAGCAGTAGAATCTTATTATGCTGTTTGCAGGTATGGGGTTAGTGGATTTCCAACTTTAAAGTTCTTTCCAAAGACAAATAAGGCCGGTGAAGATTATGATGGTGGTCGTGATTTGGATGCCTTTGTTGCTTTTATCAATGAAAAGGCTGGCACAAACCGTGATGGGAAGGGCCATCTGACATCCCTTGTAAGATTCACAAACATTTACTAAATATATAGCAGTGTTCATTTTATCTTCTTTAGTTTGTTACAGGAAACATATATTCCATTTTTTGATTTGTTTGGTGCTGCTGAAGGCTGGAAAAATTGATAGCATGGATCAGTTGGTGAAAGAATTTTTGAGTGCTGGCGCCGATGAACGTGAGGCCATCTTGGCCAAATTCGAGTCAGAGACTGAAAGGTTGTCTGGCCCTCCTGCAAGGTACACTACATAATATCTATTGTGGTTATGCATAGATAAACACAAAAAAATGCAAATTCTATTTGATACTATGTGATGTAAAATTAGCGAGCCAATTAACCCAAGCTACAAAAGCTTCTTAGAAATGAAATTATATTAATGTTCTAGCTAAAATAGGTCAATGGGACTATGAAGAACAATGTTTGACAACAATATTACCTAGAGCATCTCTAAAGCAGTCCAAAGCCTGGTTTGAAGAAAAAACAAAGGAGTATACAATAAGATAAAAGGGATGAACCCAGAGGGTAAATGCAGTGTTACACAGGGTTTCTCTCCCCTAGGCGGGGCATGCCCTCAATGTTTCCCATACTTTGGGGACAAGGAACTTTCAAGGGGAGTCATTTCCCCATGCCTCTGTCTTTGGGAAATTTTGGGGGATGGATTGATCTGAAATGGATCATTATATTATTTGTAGTCTATTTTGGTACCTGTTGGGTGAAAAAATTGGAGGTATTGGCTTGTAGATCCCATTTAATGGGTAGGTCCCACTTCGGTGATTTGGGGCTTACAAACTTTTGGAGGCCGTATAAGGCCTTACGACAGTTTTTAGGGTCAACTTTTCAAGCATATAGCTACCAGCCTCAATTGGAGTTGGTATTCAAAAGTTATGCCCTGGAGTTGGTATTCATAACATTGGGGGGTGTGCCCCCATTGTTTCCCATACTTCGGGAACAAGGAAACTTCAAGGGGGTCGTTTCCCCATGCCTCCCTTTTTGAGAAACTTGGGGAGATGGATTGATCTGAAATGGATCATTATATTATTTGTCTTCTATTTTGGTACTTTTTGGGTGAAGAAACTGGAGGTATTGGCTTGCAGGGTCCATTTTATGTGTAGGTCCCACTCTGGTGATTTGGGGTTTACGAAATTTTGGAAGCTGTTTGAGGCCTTAAATGGCAGTTTTTGGGGTCAAACTTTTCAACCATAGGTACCAGCCTCAATCACAGTTAGTATTCAAAAGTTATGCCCCCTGCAAGTTGACCTATCCTGCTGACCATCATGATACTAAGTGGATGCCATGTTGACTCACATTACTCACAGTTGAGCTAATCATGTGTGGACTTTCAAGAATATTCTAGACGGTCCAAAAGCCTAACATTAACTGGGGGTTGAAGCATGCAAAAACCCTAATCCTAGATGGCTATCAGGCTATGTTAAATATTGGGCTGCTAGGAAAAGAAGGGGTTATTTTCTTATCATTGTATATTGTTTCATAGTTGAGCAGAGCATCTGAGTGTGGGATATTGAGGCAAAACAGAGGAACTAGAAGATTCGGTAGCAGCCATATTGGACACAATGTCCATGGCAACTTCATAGTGAGTCCCTCTTTATTTGTATTTGCATTTCATTGCTGAGAAAAACAGAGCAGAGCATAGGCCTCGCCTTCAAGCTGGGTTTTTACTGTATGTATTGGGTTTTCCAGGGTCTATTGTGTTATTGTGTGAATGGTTTATGATTTGCTTGCTTCTTTGGTTTCAATTTCAGTTTGTTTCTGCATAAGCGAGTAGCATTAAATCTGAAATCTAAAGTATAACACTACAATAAGAGATTGTAGGATTTTAGATCTGTTGTGATAAACTGTTCAAGTGAAGTATCCATGGCAGTTTACAGATCATGGATTGGGAAGCAATTCCCCTAAAATGTGGTATTATTCCCAATTATGGGAGATCCCTGGACATATACAAATAAGCAAGGTTTGTACCTGAAAATAGATTCTATTATTCTTAAACCCGCAAGGTGTGTTTGTCTACAACAATGACAATCCCTCTGGCAGCATTGTCCACTCTGAATTGGCCAATGGCAACTGTGGTATGTCCTCAGAATAACAATATAACTTGGGTGACTTTGTTTTGTCTGCTCTCTCAAATTGGGATTTCATTATTCAAGTACCTTTGTTATTTTTTATGGGTATGCTGGAGAAAGTGAAATATCCAGGTAGATCAGATACTAGTATTATGCTGAATGGTCTTGGCAAAAGAAATAAGATTGCATAATTATAAGTATATAATTGATATGAGATAGAATGTTCGAGCACAGGATGATGCAACAATAACTGGCTAATGCATTCTCATTACAATAGCACAACACAACTATTATCTGTAACCATCAGTAACCATTTAACGTGGATTTCTAATCTGTTTTCTTACTTTGATAACATTACGTAATACTAGGATATTAAACATTGTTGTTATTTTTATTGCAAAACTTGCACATTGAGGATTGAGTTAGTTTTAGTGCAAACTGCTTAATCCTTCATCATTAGTCCTATTATTGAGTATGGGTTGCACTTGTGTTTTTCAACCAATTACATTCCTGAGCTAAGTTGCCAGGAAACTTGGGTACGGGGACGGGGACGCCACTTTTGAAACAGGGGACTTGGGTACATCAGGGGTATTGTCTCTCTCTCTCTCTCTATATATATATATATTTAAAATAAAAAAATAAAATCAATTTATTTTTCACTAGTATTCAATTTCAATGAGTAACGAGTACAATTAACATGCACATTGCTTCAAACTTCAAAGTTCATAAATAATTGATATAAAGTGGAAACTACATATGAACCTTAAGTATAAACATGACAATAGTTGTTGAAGCTTTTGTTTTTTCAAAATTAGAAATATGCACATGCATAGAAACGTCTGCACAAACATCAACAAAGTAGGTTTTCTATCATTCACGAAGGACAAAGAATACGGTCTGTGCAACAACATTGGAACAACTTGCACAAAGGATCACCAATAAACACAAACTATGCCAAGAAAAATCCAATAACAAGATCCATAGTCATAAAAGAAACAGTCTAAGAATAGATACCAGCCCCTCCAAGCTAGATAGTGCCATGTCATTAACTTAAAAGCACAAACCATCTAAGCTAGATAGTGCCATGTCTTTAACTTAAAAGCACAAACCTTTTTAAGTCTAAGTCAACCTAAGCTTGTCTTGCCTCTCCTTTGCATGTATCCTCTCCTTTGTGCAGCAAGCTCTCTTCTTGCAGGCTCCAACAAAAGTCAAGACTCAACTCTGCGTTGGGAGAAGTGGACAGGACCGTGGGGTCGTAAGAGGGTAGGGGTACCCATGCTTACCCTACCTCTCGTCGTAAAGGTAATTGCTTTATAATTTTCACATACTGGAGATAGGCACCTGAGTGGGCCCAATGGTTAAGAGCTTGTGTTATCTCCGAGGAGGTCACAGGTTCAAAACCGGCGGGGGGTAGGGATGCCTATTTAGCCCGTTGTGACAAGGCTCGAAGGGTAGGCGACCCCTGGGATAGGTGCCCACCTATAGGCAATCCCTGGGATGTGGTACCGAGACATCTCGGCCCCTGCTAAGTCACAAGTTTCTGGTATATCTGGCTTGCGGGCTGTTGGATATACCCTTGGGAGGTTGTTGTTCCCATGGTTAAAAAAAAAATAAAAATTTTCACATACTGGAGTCTTGTGTTTCTTAAGTCCCCAAAATCAGCGGACGGAGTCTCCAAAATCAGCAAAGTTTCCTGTTTTTGGGCCAAAGGTACCCGATACTTAGGGACTTCGATGGACATCTATGAAGTACCTGACCTGGTTTCCAGGACCTGGGACGGTACCCGGGATGGGGACATGAACCCAGCCCTTGGGACGGGTACCCCTGCAACACAGTTCCTGAGTTGTTGATGCTATCTCTATTTCTTTCCCTAAAATTTCAATTATGAAGATAATCATTGGGACACCATAAGAATTTGGATCAACTCTGAAAGATCTGGTACTCTATCTGGAAGTGACTTCATTTAGACGTCCACAAGTGTAGCTACATGAGATGTGTACATAATATTGCTAAGCCATATTTTTATCAACATGCAACTTTAAAACATAACAAATCAGCTTTGAAGATAACCTTGCTGTTTAGGTGAGAATGTATTCACAAACGTTGACATAATTTTGGCATGTGAAAAGCAATTCATTTTCCTCTTAATGCATTTTATGATAACTAATGCCATTAAGTTCCTTGTTTCGCCAAGAATTACTATTCTTCCTTCTGACATTTGTATTTGTTCCCTTTTAATTAGTATGAAGGCACCATGTTTTTTATAAAGCTCTTAAAAGTTACTTTAAGTCATTGTTTATGGCTGTTTTCCCATCCTTGCGCTCTTTGACAATATTTCTGAGTAGCAGCATTCCGCCATGTGGTGTCATAATGTGGGATTGTTTTTTATTTTAAAATAATTTTGTTAGTGAATAGTGGTGCACCAATAACTCTAGATTCTTGCAACTTGGATTTTGTTTGCCAACAATTATAGTGGGTTGAGCTGTTCTTAATATTGTTTACAGCTATGGGAAGGTTTATCTGAAGGCTGCCAAAAAGATAACTGAGAAGGGTGCAGACTATGCAAAGAATGAGGTTGAGCGACTGCAGCGTATCCTAGAAAAGGTGAGATTTCTATTGGATTAAGTAATAGAATTCTTATTTTCTTTCACTCTTTTTGGGTTCTCTTTCTAAATGTTCCTGCAGATTACTTCACTAAAGCTAATTGCAATGTGCATTTCTGTGCAGGCTGTCAGTACCGCAAAAGCAGATGAGTTCATTGTCAAGAAAAACATCCTCTCATCCTTCATAGCACAGTGATGGGATTTTTAAGTGGACACAGACTTCAAAGTTCTAGAACATTTTAGTTGATTTAAGTGTCTTGCATAGAAATATAATTGCTTAGCATTTGAAAAACGATTTCATAGCAAGGTCAAACTAGAAGAGTCATGAGCCTTTTGAGCAATTTGGCAATTTTATGGCGTTTGAAGCCATAGAGGTTACCCTCTGTAATTCGGGGGTGCAATGAAGCATATAATCTTTGTTCGATGCATGAGACTGGCACCCTTGAACATTTTTCTTTCTACTAGTCTATGTAGCATCAGTGAATGCATCCGATGATTGCCAATTGCCTTGAAAATTAGAAATAGAGGCTCAACAATATTCAAACATTTAGTTTAACTTGCCTGAACAATGGATAGGATTATCCTGTGACCATATTGTTGGCTAAATTTTCCTCTTTGATGAGAAGATGCTATAGATCTCTTTATTTAAAGGCCGTAGTTGATATTTTTTCGTTACTGTCGCGTCTATTATGTATTCTTCTTCTCAATCTTGTGTAGATGGTAAACACTATTTGTTCAAGGTTTAATTATTTTCATATGATTTGTTTTGTAACCTAGGAATATGAATTATATTTTCTTTTCCTGTAAATGACCTTTTCCAAGTGCATGTGGTTTCAAGCGAAAGGAGGTCTCATCATTGAATTGGTGTTTAGTTGCATCCTGAAGGGTGAGCAGTGGGTAAATGTTTGATGTTTGTTGAAGAGCAAGTTCACATATTGCTATAATAGTTTTAGTTTAGTTGGTAAAATGCTGGTGGAAATGAGTGTTAGAAAGAAAAAGTTCACATCATCTATGATAGTTTTAGTTACTATCGCTATAATAATTTAGCTCATGCCATTTAACTTGTTTTGTTACTATGTAAAACATAATAATGTTAAACATCATAGAAATAAAAGGGCACCTGGAATATTAAAATGATCAAGTGACTTTTTATTATAAATATTTAATTAAAGGGACTTTAAGTGACTTTTTATTATAAATATATAATTAAAGAGACTTTACTTCAATAAAAGAATATATATATAAATATATATACACGAATCAAAGGGGTTAATCTTTCAAACATGCTCGATGGTTAAGAACTTTCGAAATGGTCGATAGTTCATAAGAGCCTTTCGAAAGATTTGAAGATCGTTTTAAAAAAAAAGATGCCTGATGATTCAGAGTACTTTGGCAAAATAATATTTTTAAGGGTCTTTCAAATGACGTGAAGGTCAATTTTCAATGATGCTCAATGTTTTAGTTGGGTCTGTTGAAAGAGGATATTTGCAAAACGCCTAATAGTTTTTCAAGCACTTTTTAACAGAGATGCGTGAAGGTCAATTTTCAATGATGCTCAATGTTTTAGTTGGGTCTGTTGAAAGATGATATTTACAAAACGCCTAATAGTTTTTTCAAGCACTTTTTAAAAGAGATGTGTAAGCCAATATTTCATTGACATGCAATGCTTCATTAAAGGCTTTTGAAAAGGCCCAATAGTTCATCAAGAGTCTAAAGATGCAAAGATCAATTGTTTGAAGACAAAAAGATGGTTTATCGAGGACTTTCAACAAATGATTTTTTTTAGAGAGGCCCAATCTAGAACCCCCTAAAGATATTTCTTCAAATACAAAAAGATGGTTTATTGAGGATTTTCAACAAACGATTTTTTTTAGAGAGGCCCAATCTAGAACTCCGTAAAGATGTTTCTTCAAATACACTTAATGTTGTGTGCATCTTTCAAAGGATTTTGATGATCAATTTTTTAAAAAGGGTATGCATTCAAAGAGGGTTGATGGCTATATATATATATCTCAAAAGAGAACCCAATGGATGGTCATTCATATTGGAGTAATAGAATTTTAATGTGCATTGCATGTGGTCCTAGATCCATGCAACAAAGCAATTAGTCAAAATAAGTTAATTAAAGAATCTAATTATATTTATATTATTGGAACAAGATCCCAATGGAAGGTCATTTGAACGACATTGATAGAATTTCAATGGACAATGCTTGTGGTCTTCATCACACACAGTGAAGGGGTTAGTCTGAATAGAATAATTAATAATTCAATAATACAAGGGATTTAGATTGGTGTACAAGAATTAATGCAAATAGGAATTTGTGCCAATCTCAGAAATCGTCTTGGAAATATGGCTGTATGGTTTTTGTATAGATTTGTGTAGACCGATAACTAGTCAAACTAGATTGCCTTCACCTCAATAAGTTGCCTTGAAATTTGTGTGCTATACAGACCTCAAAAGTTTTGTTAAATCATTATTGTATGGACCTTGACTTTTGTGCCACTGCTCCAGCTTCATGACTCTTGATTTATGTGCCCAAAAACTTAGTTGTACGGACTTTCTTTCAATGTTGTTCTCCTTTGAATTTGTGTCTCTCCTTTCTTTGAATTTGTCTGTCTTCTCCTTAACTCTTTCGCTCTCTCTTCTCAATGTGTCAATCCTTCTCTTAGATCTATTTTTAATTCATGAGAAAATGACTTTGTCTCTTGATTTTTAGAATGGATGGCCACAATTAAATCTTGGAGTCACAAAATCATTGGATGTGATATTATTTACTTATCACATTAAAAGTCATTTTCACTTGCCCAAAATTAAATAGTCACTTTCACTTTATAAAATAAAGTTAATGTTAGGAAATGTCACCTTGGGTCAATTTCTACATGTTTAGACATGAACTATGTAGAAGACCATTTGAGCTATAAAAATTCAACACTCCCTCTGAGCAAGGAAGGTGTTTTGCATGTGTTTTCTATCACTCCCAACTTATCTATGAAGTTGACAAATTTTCCTTTTACCAAAGCATTTGTGAGGATGTTTGCAACTTGCTCATTTGTAGATAGGTATTGAAGCTGCATTGTCTTGCTTTGAACATAGTCTTGGATGTGTTTCGATTAGTTGTGAAACACTGGATTCTTTGAGAGTTTGATGCAACTTTTATTGTCATAATGAATCATCGTTGAAAGCAACTCTTGACCAAGTAGCTTGTGAAGCCATATGGCTTCACAACTCGCCAAACTAGTAGCCATATACTTTGCCTTGACAAATGTTAATGCAATTGACTTTTGCTTCATGTTGAACTAAGACACTGCTATCAAGCCCAAGTTGAAGCAACACTTGGAGGTGCTCTTTTTATCAACTGCACTGTCTACCCAACCTAAGTCATTGAAACCAACCTACCCAAATGCTTCCTCCCCAACATACCATCTTTCAACCTCAACAACTACAATTTCCCACCAATCAACCTCCTCCTCCTCCAACACAATTATCAGCTCAACCCATCCCTAATCCAAATAATAGAAATCAACCCATTTTTAATGACGAGTTACAAACCTTCCTACCCTATATGATTACTCCTTACCTTTACATTTAAGGTATGGGAAGGTTCTTAACAAGAAAAAGCCCGCAGTCATCATTAAGGAAGAACTAGAAGAGGGAAAAATAACTCAACCAATAAGCAATGATTATCTTGACGAAACTTGTCACTTCTTTCCCCTTACAACCAGATTTTCCATAGGCAGTCAAACCACCTCCCTATATAGAGGTTGAACTTGGAAAATCCTGCTATCCATCCTGAATTTGACTTAGAAACTAAACTAAAGAATGCTTGTGTTAGAATCCCATTGTTGCAAGCAATTAAATACATTCCTATATATGCAAAAACAATTAGGGAGTTGTGCATTAAGAAACTAGGGATAAAAAGAAAGGACAATAAGTTGAACTAATGTCAGGGAAACTATGGTATAAAAATATATTGATCCTAGAAATCCTTTAGTAATTGTCCATATTAACAATGTTCCAATACCAAACACCTTGAATGATGTGGGGGCAATGATAAAATTTTATGGCTATCATGATTGGGAAAAATTTACAATTAGACAGTCTTAGAACTACACCTACAGTGATGGATTTAGCCGATAGATCTAGAGGCAAGCTTGTAGGTGTATTGGATGATGTAGTGGTCCCTTTAGATTCATGTGAGTACCTTGTTGATTTCTTGGTTATACAACCAAATAGTTTCATGGATGGTCATCCATTGATCCTAGGGAGGCCATGGATCGCTACAATGATGCTTTCATCGACTGTTGATCGGTAGAAAAGTTTGTCTCTAATGTGATCTCTGTGAAAAAGTTAATCCTTTACCCACTAGCTTGACCCATATATAAATTCCTTTGCGGATAGAGGATCCCTATGTGGATGAAGAAATTTTACGACTTGTTTTAACATTTGAGAATTCTAGAGGATTAAAAGAACCAACAGAAGAAAACATGCTTAATCGGTTTTTATTGTGACTACAAATTTTGTTGAACTTCTAGATTCTTCTTCCTCATTTGATTACTTTTTCAGCAGACTTTCAAGAAAGCTGTAATACAGAAAATTCAACATCTTCTATTGTTTTGACCATGAATGAGATTTCAGATTCATACACTATTCTTGTTGAAATCTTTCCAAGAAAATTCTTAAACATCAACTTTCAATTAGACCTAAGTCAAGGAAAATAGAGGATTCATGTATTGCAAAAACAATTTGGTGCATTTCCAAGGGATTATTTCGATATGTGTGGCATTCACCCCATTACTTGTATGCATCGCATTTATATTGAGAATGCTAAACCTATTAGGTAGCCACAATGTTGTATGAACCTTTCATTGAAAGATTTTGTAAAAGAAGAATTGCAAAAGTTACTGAATGCCAATTTTATATATCCATTTTTTTAATAGCAAGAAGGTTTCACCACTTTTTATTGTCCCTAAAAATAATGGAAAATGGAGAATGTGTGTAGATTTTTGAGAATTGAAAAAAAAACAACTTTAAAGGACCACTTCCCTTCATAGATCAGATATTGGATCCACTTTCAGGTAAGAGGTACTTTCTTTTTTTAACAGGTTTAATGGCTATAATAAAATACAAATTACATCAGGTGATCAATACAAAACAACATCCACATGCCTGTGGAAAACATTTGCATACATAATTTTACCATTTGGTTTATGCAATGCTCCTACCACTTTTTAGAGAGTAGTTGATATTTTTTTTCTGACCTTATACATGATTGTGTGGAAGTTTACATGGACAACTTCATTGTTTATGGTAACACCTTGAGGAAGCACTTGTTAAGTTTTGAAAATATAAAATGTTACTAAATGAAGGTATTGTTCTCAGCTATCACATTTTTTTTTCAAGTATGAAGGTTGACCCCACAAATGTTGAAGTTGCCACTAAACTTTTAGTACCATCATTTGAAAAATAGGTAAGAAACTTTTTGGGCCATGTAGACTATCATTGTAGGTTTATTGAAAATTTCACCAGAATAGACATGTTTCATTTGACACTTTGAAGGATAAATTAATTGTAACACCGGTTCTTAGGGGACCTAATTTGACCTAGGATCAGTCTTATGAAAAAGAGAAAACTAACTTTCTTATGATATCTACTTCATTAGCGAAAACTTAACACCCATTGAATTCAAACTATATTGTCATCGATAATGAATTTTTAGTTGTTGTTCATGCCATAAACAAATTTAGACATTACATAACTGGCTATGAGGTTTTCATACATATCAATCACTCTGCCGTTAGATTCCTAATGAATAAACCTATTACTAATGGTGAAATTACTGGGTGCTTATTATATTACATGAGTTTAACAACACTTTTGTAGATAGGCCTGGAAGGAAAAACCTTGTTGTTGATTTTCTCTATAGAATTCATAATGGAAGACTTAAATATTGTTAAGGATGATTTTCCCGACGAGCACTTATTTTCTATATACACTAATTCCCCATGGTTTGCAAATATATATAACTATTTGGCTTCAGGTAAACTACCATAACATATTTCAGCAAGAGAAAAACAAAAAATTGTCAAATTTAGTCCTACTTACTCCTCCTAGATAGGGGGGGATATTTTCTACATTGGGCTTGACTTGATAGTTAGAAGATGTGTCTAAGAGGATGAGATGTATGCCATATTTAGAGCCTACCATGATGATCCTTGTGGTGAGCACTTTGTTGACAAAAGGACCTCTGATAAGGTCCTTCATCTCGTATATTACCGGCCTACACTCTTCAAAGATGTGAAAATGTATGTAAGAAGTTGTGATAGTTGTCTATGAATGAGAAGACCTGTACAATTTGATGAGATCCCCTGCAACCTTGAGTAATGATCGAACCCTTTGAAAAATGGGCTTAGATTTTGTTGGTCAAATCTTCCTATGTCGAAAAGAGAAAGGTATATTCTAGTTTGTACTGACTATGTCACTATATGGGTAGGCAAAGTCTTTACATCAAGCTAATGAAAATTCAATAGTTTATTTTTATTTTTGAGGACATATTAACTAGTTTTGGTGTTCCTAGAGAGATTGTAACAGATTAGGGAGCGCAGTTCAAGTCCAAGTTGGTTCAATCTATCACTTAGTAGTACCAACTAAAGCACCACAAATACTCTCCATACCACCCGCAGGCTAACAGACAAGTTGAGTTCACAAACAAAGATTTGGAGACCATTCTCACCTAAATAATATAGTTGCATCACAAAGATTGGGCGAACAGACTTTTAAAAGCACTTTGGGCCTACCAGACCACATGGAGAAACATTACTGTATGCACGGGATTATGAATTAGTTTATGGTAAGAAAGTCCTCCTTATGATTGAGTCCAAGGTAAATACTTTTAGAACAATAGTGTAGTTAGGTATAGATTTGTTCGATGCACAAAAACAAAGGGTGACATGGGTGAATGAATTGGATGAAATCTGATAGGATGCTATCTGACACACTATGTTGGTACATGAGACACAGATGAAACGACATGTAAAAATTATAACAAAAAATAAATTTCAACTAGGTGATTGGGCCCTCCTTTTTAACTCAAGGTTTACATTTTTCAAAGGGAATCTCACTACTAGATGATTAGGTTCCTATGAGATAGAGCATGTGTTTGGAAATGGGCCAGTTAGGATCAAAACTATTGATGATATTCAATTTTCATTGTTGTGAATGGTCATCGGTTGAGGCTTTATCATAAGCCTATGTTAAGATAAGAATTTGTTCATGATATTTTGCAATAATTTGAGATGGAGGTTGTAAGTAGGGAGAGTCCTTCTCCTTCTTTTTCCTCTCCCTGGATTTTCATTCAAATCTTTTAATGTATATATATTTTATGTTAAAAAGTTAAAAAAGAAGAAAACAATTTGGTTTAGCTGTGAAAACCATCTTGTTGGAACAACTCAAACTTGAACTTTGTTCGATAACTAGGTAAACCAACACACATAGATCATTGTTTATTTATGTATATAGTTTTTAGTTCCATCTATGTTCTTCAAATATTTATTTTGTTCTCATCTTAGACGATGGGGCATTCATTAAGCCCCTCCTCCTAACAAAACCTTGTCTCATTGACATCATCACATTATCTGGTTTAAAGGTTTAGAGACTTATTTCAATATCTTGAGGCTCGCATGCCTTAATAGCAGGTTATCTGTGCAATGAACAATGGGAATACATCAATGTTCCCTATTTTTCAGATCTTGCAGGTGACTCAACATCGACTAATCTATTTGTACTTTGCAAGATGTGCGAGGGCACCTTGGCTCTCATTGATATTAATGGTGATCAATAGCCTCATGGTTGTTAGCATCGTTCATTAATGGTTGGTAATCCAACAATTTATTTCTTTCTTTGACTTCAGAAAAATCCATTTACATAGATAAGAATTGTGCCATGATGTGGAATTCCAGTGAAGGTTACTTTTGGTTATGATTATGATAGAAGTTATAAATTTTTGCCCTTAGTAGATTTCAACAGTATACATTAAAAAGGGAATATTATTGAAGTGAGTCATGCAGTAAGATTGCTTCAAAAGAGGGATTTTTTTTAGTTCCTTGGTAGGTTTTCGCATTATGTTCAGTTCCTTGTTACAGAGCTTAAGTCGTTGTTGCTATTTTTGGCTATCCATCCCATTGTTTTATTTTTTGCTGCAATCATATTTTTCAGCATACTATTAGATTGTGTCATGTAGTAGATGTTTTCTTGTAACAAGATCAATCTACAAAACTCCACATCCACCTCCATTGTCTTTTGATTTAGTTTTAGTCAACCTTTAAGTAAAATTTGGATTGCACAACATCACAACATAAGTTTTGAGTCATATGCATATCCAATCCTAGATATAGATTCAATAGGGCATGCTTCACTTAGAATTTACCAAGGAGAAAGACAGGAAAATAAAAGAAATATGAAGAAAATATTAACTAGAACACAAGAGTAAAACACTCAAGTGGATTGATCTCTCATTATGTTAATTGAGTAAAAACCCATTACAATATATAAGAATTATTACATGCAATACCTTGGGAAAATACCATGGGATACTAAATACCATGGATCCAAGAAACCATATGAGTATCTCACATTAATGCTTGCTTATCTTGACTAATTCCCCCAATCTATGACATTGTGCCAAGTGTAACTTTAAGTAATGGCCATAATGGGGTGAAATGGACCTAGATGGACCATGAAGTGGTTAGGATAGTCAACACGTGTGAAAGGAACCATCATGAGGGAGCTATAGGTCGTTTAGTGGCTTGGTTTTAGAATATTAATGAGAAAATTGACCAAATCTTCAACAATGTGCACCCAATCTCCTTAAAACAGGGAAATGCAATAATTACCCCATAAATGAAGCATAGAGGGGTGCATTGAATCCATATAACAAGGAAAATATTGGGTGAGTGTGGCAAACAAGATTTTGTGGGATAACCACTAGTCTAAGTGGGTCAAATGTGGACAGTCTCTTGGTCCAAGACACTAGACTAGGGACTAGAACCATTTTCACATGGAACAACTTATACTAAACAATTGGAACCTTATGCAAAGATTATTAACCAAGGTCTAGATGGGAATTATGTTCCAACACCCCCCCTTAAGCCAAAATGGTTGTGAGCAATTTTTGAGGGCCCAAGCAAGAAGGCTTATGGTCACAAGCTTTACATTATTGATCCATATGAATTGAGGAAAAAGGAAAAACCACATTGGGAAAATCCTCCCTAAAAAATGGACATGAAAGAGAAACCAAAATCCGTATATACACTCCAAACTAAATGAATATTTTTGGAGGAATCTTCTTCTTGGGAAGAAGTGGAATGTGTTCAACCAACTCAGGAATGTGTTCAACCAACCGTATAGATACATGATGAATCTTTGGACCATGTAGAACAATTGAAATGCTGATAGGAGAGAAAATGATGCTCTTTAGACTTGAACTTCGAACCAACTAGGTTTCCATGTCCAAAAGAGATTTGAAGGGCTCGAGAATAAGTGACCTCAAGCGAATCATAAGGATCCTGAAGTATCAACTTCAAAAGAAGGTTGTAATCATCTCTAAGAAGGTGGAATAAGAGTCCCAAATGTGCCATTGTGATGGCTAAGGCTTCTCCATATTCAAATTAACTTGAAGCAATTATACTAGTCATGGTGTAGGAATACATAGGAAGAAAAAGAGTGAAGCAATGAGAGATCTTCACTTGACTTCCAAATTTCTCCTTGACCATCTTTTGAACCAATACTCTCATGTGAAGACAACCCATATTCTAGAGAAGGTTCACTATGATAACCAACTAGAAACTCATCTTCATCATTCGTAATATAAGCCTTAGAGGAGAAAGACATGGAATGGAGAGATAAACTCTTCAACAATATTGATGGAAGCAACTTGTATGTTGTCTTCATGAAAAGTAGCTTCTTGGAAAAGAGAGGAAGCCATAGAGAAAGAAAATTGAGTTGGATCATTTGCTGAATCTCTATCTACTTCATCATTTTGAACAAATTCATGATAAATCAAATCCATGAAGCTATTGCAGGCACCTGCAAACAAAACTTAGAAATCTATTTTAGAAGCAAGACTAGAACCCCATAGGATCTGATACCATGTAAGTTTTATTGTTACACCAAAACATGCATATGTTGATGAACATATGAAACCAAACACAAGGCCCTATTATCAGGAGTGGCAGTTAGACCACATTTTTATATTCCCAAAGGTGAGGTAGTTATATCATGCAGTTGTATCGATACTCCAACACCCCCCTCTGGTGTAGCTCGGGGGAATTGTACCCAAGACCCCAACTATGATACCATATAAAATTTGGATTGCACATCACAACATAAGTTATGAGTCATGTGCATATCCAATCCTAGACCTATATTCAATAGAGCATACTTCACTTAGAATTTACCAAGGAGAAAGACTGGAAAATAGAAGAAATATGAAGCAAATATTAAGTAGAACACAAGAGTAAAACACTTAAGTAGATTGATATTCCATTATTTTTATTGAGAAAAAACCCATTACAATATATAATCATTATTACATGCAATACCTTGGGAAAATACCATGGGATACCAAATACCATAGGTCCAACAAACCATATTAGTAGCTCACATTAATCCTGGCTTATCTTGACTAATTACCCCAATCTATGACATTGTGCCAAGTGTAACTCCAAGTAGTGTCTATAATGAGGTGAAATGAACCTAGATGGACCATGAAGTGGTTAGGCTAGTCAACAAGTGTGAAAGGAACCATCATGAGGGCTCTAGAGGTGGTTTAGTGGATTAAGTTTTGGACCATCAATGAGAAAATTGACCAAATCCTCAAGAGGGTGCACCTAGTCTCCTTAAAACATGTAAATGCAATAAATACCCCATAAATGAAGCAAAGAGGGGCAAATTGACTCCATATAACAAGAAAAATAGTGGGTAAGTGGACAAACAAGATTTTATGGCATAATCACTAGTCTAAGTGGGTCAAATGTGGACAAAATCTTAGTCCAAGACACTAGACTAGGAACTAGAGCCATTTTAACATGGAACAAATTACACTGAACACTTGGAACCTTATGCAAAGATTATTAACCAAGGTCTAGATGGGAATTATGTTCAACAATTTCTCAGTATCTTCTAGCATTTTTCAATATTTTCTAGCATTTCCAGTTTTTCCAGGATTTTAAGTTTTCCAGCAAATGCAAGGTCCACTTTGGTATACTACTATTCAATAAGCATCCAAAAATATCTGGTAGCATCAATATATTTTTCAACAAATTTCAAGTAGCATCAGTTCAGGATTTTAAGGTTCCTATTCTATTGGTATTGAAACTGATACATAAATACCTACCATTTTCTTCATTCCAACAGGTCCAGATGATTCATTAGCCTTTCCTCTACCTGTTCGAGTCCAATATTGATGATTTCTTAGACTTATTTACATCAAATTTCCTATTCCTGTACTAGTTTAGAATTCTAGAATTCCTGTACCTGATCAATTTCAACAAGCAAATTTGGAAGTATTATGAAGTAATAATTTTCTTAGAGTTCAATTTGATTTACAAAAGGGAAAAAGATAATTCGAGATGCATAAGTTCCTCCTAACATTATTTCCTTATTATAGCATCATTGTGGTCAAACCTATCCTATTTATCCTAATCATTTACTACCCTACACTTGTCATCATACTTAAACTTTTATCTTACCACTAAACCATATTTGATTTCATTATTTTATGGTATGACTTCATTTTTCCATTACCTACCATAAAACACCATACCCTTATCATAATACTCACATTTATTTTGCATGATTTTTGAAAATTATGAGTTTCTTTTATTATGATATGACTAGAACAACTCGTTCAAATCAGTAACACGATTCGAAATGAGTTAATATCGTGAAACCATTCATAATTCACCATCATTTGACCTCTCTCTCATTGAAATCACCAATTCCTTATTTGCAAAAGCATCTTCCTTAACAAGTTTTTGTACTTAGTTGCCATGATCATTGATCGACATGAACCCTCCTCTCTCCATGTCCTTGTATCCCTTCTCGAGTATAATTCTTTCCAAGAGATGTTTAATGTCACTGGACGACATGAGTTTTTCACCTAATTTTAGGGATTTTATGACAAAATTACTCTCTAATTATCTCTAAGCTTTGATACTCAAACTACTTCTATAGGTGATTTGATGTAAACCAGTTGAATGTGAAGTCTATAATAATTTTCTCATTCATGAATTTCAGGGTGCTAAAGGGTTGAAGGGGTTTCCTTGTATTTGGTTGAAGGACGAAGAGTCAAAACCCTCACTTAATCTCCAAAAATACCTCACTTGTGAGGGAAGGTATGCTCTGGTTTTCCTTTACCATCTCTAAATTCTCTTACACTTTGAATATGTTGTGCATTTGAAATTTCCATGTTTTATGTGGAGGATTTAAGTAAGATGGTTAGTCAAGTTAGGAATAATACTACAAACCCTCACTAAAGCCTCTATCATAATGGTTTGGTTAAAATATTAATTGTGATGAAACTATATAAGGAGACATGGGATAATTTTTTGAATAGAATTGTCACTAATCAACAACATAGATACATAACACATGGTTCAAAGAAGTGTTTTTTTAAATATGTGGGTGAGGGTTTGAAGGATCATATTGTTCAAGACATTATAGAGGGTTTTTGTGTGAAATTAAGCCCAAGCTTAGATCAACTGAACTCAAAAAATTGCTTGAAAAATATGCAAGAAACACTCAAGAAAGGAGATTGAATAGGTTGAATAACACAAACTCTTGTTATATTAATTTACACCAACCATCATTATATAGTTATTGGATGTTCATCCTTGTATATACTCCAAGGATTCGAAAGCATAAATATGCCATTCGAATTAGTACAAAAGCAGGCTTACTAAACTAGTCAAAATCCCCCATAGGTGCATAAAACACTTTCCTAGTATGCCAAGAGGCTCACGAATTGGATGAATGAGTTTTTGCAGCCGATAAGTGAAGGATATTGGACTAAATCATGATTTAAGGTGAGAAAAACAAGGAGGGTGAGTTGTGACAAAAACAAGGCAGTCTACCTTAAAACTAGCTTTACCTTTTGCCTAAAACTGTAGAAAAAGCTGGAAACTATGGATAAGGCAGGAATGTGCACTTACTAAATAGGGAGGTTTGTGGATTGGAAGAATATTATCTAGAATATTTCCAAAGCGCTCTTGGAGGCAGTTTTGGCAAGTTTGACCCCAAAAATGATAGTGGATTCCAACTAGCTAGTGTAGGACCTATGAATTTAATAAAAACGATTAATTATTTTATCCTAAGTATGGGTATGGGTTTTGATTATTCCAAAAACCCCTCTTAAGCTCAACTTATGTACAATATTAGAAAAATATCAGACATATAGGGCCTAGCAACAAGGCTTAGTCACCCTTTACATACTGCTTGCCCATACAAAACAAGGACGGCGACTAAAAACCACTAAGGGGAAAATCCTCCCTTAAACACGGACATGAAAAAAATTGTAAGAAATCTTGTCTTCAATCAGTATTCACCACATGACCAGATATCCCCAACAATGATTTGATATTTTTGAAAGTCTTCTCAGAAAACACCTTGGTGAAGATGTCTGCAACTTGCTCAGATGATGCATAATAATGCAGAGCAATGGCCCCATCATGCCCAAATCCTATGATGTAATGCATATGGATATCTGTGTGTTTGGTTCACTGCCTCAGTATTGGATCAATTGAGCTTCGAATAGATGACTGTATAAGTCTCAGACTCAATCCCAAACTCCCCAAGTATACCTTGCAACCACAAACATTGAGTAGCTGCATTCACATCTCCTCTATATTCTGCCTATGTAGATGGAAGTGCAATGGAACTTTGCTTCTTACTTGACCAGATAATTGTTCCATCTGCAAGCATAAACACATATCCAAAAGTTCATTTTCTATCAATGTCATCACCTTCCCAATCAGAGTTAGTAAAACCAACTAACTCTAGGCTAGATTGTGCAACATAGTGAATCCCATGTGTTCTTGTTCCTTGCACAAAGTTTAGGATTCTATTTTCTACCCTCCAATGGATGTCATGAGGCTGATCCATGTGTCTGGAATCCACACTCATTTCATAAGAAATATCAAGCCGAGTATGAGTCAAATAAAGAAGATAACCAACTAGTTGCCTATACAGGGTGTTGTTTACAAATGGAGTTGACTATGCTTCTTCAAGCTTAATTCCTAAAAGGAAATGCATCTTGTTTGGATTGAAATCCTTCATGTTGAACTTTATTTGCAGGTCTGAATCATACTTGGACTGATGTACCTTGATTCCAAGATCTGATTGATAAATTTCAAGCCCCAAAAATTGGCTTAACAATCCCAAATCAGTCATGGAGAAGGCATGGTTCATTGCACTCTTCACAGATGAAATTTATTTCTTGGAAATTCCTGTGATTAGAATATCATCCACATACAATACAATAATTATTAAATAACCATGAATCAGCTTCAAATAGACATTTGGATCAGACTTTCATCTACAATAGTTTAGTGATAGCAAAAAGCCATCAATCTTGGCATACCAAGCTCTAGGAGTCTGTTTTATCCCATACAATGATTTATTCAACCTGCACACAAGAGATGGATTAGTGACAAAAACTTATGGATGCTGCATATATATCTCTTCTTTCATATCTCCATGTATAAATACACTCTTCACATCCATGTGATGTACCTTCCACTGCTTGGAAGTTATAATGGCCAAAACTAGTCTTATGGAGTCCATCTTTGCCACTAGTGCAAAGGTCTCATTGTAGTCAATGCCTTGGAATTGGGAGAATCCATTGCCACTAAAATTTCGTTATACTTCATAGGAGAACCATCAAAAACAAATTTAGTTTTGAATACCCACTTACACTTGACTAGCTTTCTCCCTGGGGGAAGGTTGACTAGTTCCTATGTGTTATTCTTCTAGAGCGAGTGGTATTCCTCCTTCATGTATGTTTTACATATTGGATCTTCTGATTCTTATTAATATGTATTTGGATCAGATTCAATAATTATATAACACTTCTCAGCAAATAAAGGGTACTTGACAGAAACAACACTCTCGAATTGAGATCTAGTTCTCCTAGAATCACTAGGAGTCCCAGTTAGTTCCCCAACTTATTGAATGGTATTTGCTGAAAACTTTGGCATTGTGTTACTGTTAGGATATGCAATTAAATCATCATTATCAATCATGTCAGAATCATAAAGTTCATTAGTCTCTTCACTTACAGTCAAAGGTGGTGGTGGCAAAGAAGACTCTCCAATTTCTGCTGCTGGCATAAGCTCTTCTTCAAATCGAACAATACCCAACAAATAGTAACTCTTTACTTTGGGCTTCCAAATCCTTCCTCTTGTCTAGTGGAATTCTAGCCCATGCCCTTGAGCCAAATATCCCGAAATGAGACACATCAGGCTTGTGTCCACTCCAAGCTTTGAAAGAAGTGATTCCATCAAGTTACTTGTGAGGCACCCTATTATGGATGTAGGATGCAAAATTTATAGCTTTATACCAAAAATTTGGTTGAAAAGTCTTAGAATCCATCATACAAGTAGCCATCTCCTTGAGGGATCTATTCTTTTTCTCAACAACACCATTCTGTTGAGGTGTGTAAGGAATAGAGTGATGCATTTGGATTCCTGCATCTTCACAATATTTAATGAACTCAGAATTGAAATATTCACCACCATTATCATATCTGAGGATCTTGAGTTTCCTCCCAGACTGGTTCTCAACCAAGGCTTTAAAAACCTTGAAATGGTTAAAAACTTCAGACTTGAGTTTAAGGAAGTAAACCGAACAATACCTGGAAAAGTCATCTATGAAGGTTAGGACATATTTGGATTGAATCATGGAAATATGACGGAAAGAACCGACAATGTCACTATGGATAAGCTCAAGAGGAGCAAAGGTTCGCTCATGACTAACTCTCTCAAACTTATGCTTTGGATGTTTTCCTAGGATGCAACCCTGACAGACTCCTTCGGAAAACTTTATCTTTGGAAGCCCTAAAACCATGTCTTTTTCACATAGATATGAAATATATTTATAATTTATATGTCCAAACCTCTCATGGCAAATATTGATGGATTCATTAGCATGAGTGAGGAGAGAAAAAGGGTTAGAGAAAGGAATGAAGTGTGAGAACTTGTATACTTTTGAACTATGATCCGCAAAACCTTTAGCAATGACTCTACCATTCACAATATCATATATTTCAACATCATTGGGAGAGAAAACAACCTTCTTAGGAGACCCAGTGTGGGTCATCTGGTAGACTGACAAGAGATTAGCAGAAATATCTGGGACATAAAAAACATTATTGAATGAACCATGGTCAAAATCTATGCTACCTTTACCCTTACTTTCAGTTTCTGAGTTGTCTCCCAACAAAATATTTGGACCTTTCGAATCATCAAGAGAGGAGAAGGCCTCTCTTGCTGAATCCATGTGCCTTGAAGCACCATAATCAATGATAAAGGAAGGAGATATTATAGTGCTTGCAACCAGGGCATGTACTCTCTCCTTGTCTTTGAAACTGAACCCCCCTTCCTTCTTCTTTGCGCCTTCAGGAAGTGAGATATTGTGTTTCTCTAGGAGTTGAGTCAGCATATCTATCTTCTTCTTCATGCAAGAGCTCTCAGGATGAAAGACCTTACCACAGTATGCACACTTGATCATTTCACCTTTAACTTTATTCTTCTTGGAGTTCAAGGACTCCACTTGAGACTTGAACTTGTCTCCTTTTTGATCTGGAGGCTTATTATGCTTCTTTTTCCCTTTGGAATCCACCTCGAAATCTCTAGCAATCAAAGCATGATATTTGGAAGGTTTGATGGTGCCCATCATGACCAATTTGTCTTTCTCCTAAGTCAAGGATTCCATGAAATTTTCCCGTGAAGGAATCTTCCAGTTTCGAGCTGTCAACTTGGTGAAATGGAAGGTTGAAACAAATACAGAGTAGTTAGGGCCAAGCTTTGAAAGGATGACCAAGACTAGTTTTTCATCTTCTTTATCTATACCACACTACTTCAATTGCAAAACCAGGGATTTGCAAGGATTTGAAGCTCCTTGGACTCGGTGAAATCAAATCTTTCTCCAGTTTGACCCCTCATTTTATCTATCTTCCTAAATAAAGTTTGAAGCTTCTACCATACTTCATTTGGTGATGACAATCCATCAAGATGGAAAATAAGGTCTCTGGAAATGCCGAGGCATAAGAGACCATACACCTCATCTTGATATTCTTGGCTATTGCATTTGGCTCAAATTCAGTTGCCATGGTCACTCTGTAGAGGGATTTACTCCTCATCAGAATCTCCATCTGTGCCTTCCATTCGAAATAGTTGAATGGAGTCAAGATGATATTTCGAGATTGATCCATTCTTCAACAACTATGCCCTTGAACAGCCAAAATGCGCTCCCAGTGAGTGATGTCGACCCTGCAAAAGAAATCAAATAGGTTAATAATAGAGTTACCAAGGCTCTGATACCATGTGGAAATTAAGCCCAAGCTTAGATCAATTGAACTCACAAAATTGCTTGAAGAATATGTAAGAAACACTTAAGAAAGGAGACTACATCAGTTGAATAACACAAACTGTTGTTATATTACTTTATACCAGCCATCATTATATAGTAATTGGTTGTTCATCCATGTAGATACTCCAAGGATTTGAAAGCATTAATATTCCATTCAAATCAGTACAAAAGCGGGCTTACTAAACTAGTCAAAATCCCTCGTAGGTGCATAAAACACTTTCCTAATCTGTCAAGAGGCTCACGAACTAGATGAATGAGTTGTTATAGATGATAAGTGAAGGACGATGGACTAAATCATGATTTTAGGTGAGAAAAATAAGGAGGGTGAGTTGTGATAAAAACAAGGCAATCTACCTTAAAACCAACTTTACCTTTTTCCTTAAAACTATAGAAAAAATTGGAAACTCTAGATAAAGCAGGAATGCCCACTTACTAAACTGGGTAGTCTGTGGGTTGGCAGAATATTATTCAGAATATTTCCAAAGCGCTGTCGAGGAAGTTTTGGCAATTTTGACCACAAAAATGTTAACCAACTAGCTAGTGAAGGACCTAGGAAATTAATAAAAAAGTTAATTATTTTATCCTAAGTATGGGAATGGGTTTTGATTATTCCAACATTAGAAACACATGATGTTGAAATGGTTGAAAATGATTTTGAAATTGTTGTTAATGGATTCAATTCTAAGTCATGCCAGACCTACAAAAGGAAATTATTTCGAAGGACTGGAGAAACCTCATTTCCAGAGCCTATAGTTCGGTGAATTATGCAAAAGTATGGAACGAAAGAAATTAGTGTGTGATACAATTCCCTCTTCTCTCAAACATGTTTCTAATCAATAACTAATTTATTCGGAGGTAGAGAAGAGGATTAATTCAAAACTTTCTAATATTGTTGTAGAATCTTGGAAACAAAAAGTTGATGAGTGCATTCCTTGAGATGAATCTGAACCAACTATATATGAACTAGATGTATATGAAAATCTAGATCTGTATGAATCTAAACTTGATAATGAGCCTTACTATGATGATATACCCCTAGATAATTCAAACCCACAGGTGCATCATCTAGTTCGGTCGTTCATTCAAAGATTGCTAAGCTTGAAAGGAAAATTAAATATTGAAGGAACGCTTACAAGTGTTCATTGTCTTGGATAGATATGTGAAGGCTAAAAATGTAATGTTAAACACAAAGTTATAATTTGTAGAAAAAGGTTGACAGATTGGTTCCTAGGAATTAAAATTTACATCAATTGGAAAAATGATTTCGTAAAGAGGCCAAAAAACACATTGTTCATAAAAGGTGCTTTGATAAACAAATTAAGGAGAAAGGATAAAGGTAGGCCTATCACCTGAATTTCCTCATTTATGCTTCTAGGTTGTGAACAAGGTTGTTGGAATTAGAATTTTGACAAAGTCTTCCATAAATTTCTTTGTATGAGGACATGCAAATGTTTACGCACGGGGAAAATGATGGAATCATTTTTTCCATTTTTGTTACCATTTAGATGCCATCCATATACCCATTTGATACTATTACTCTTTTCATGTCCATGTCATTAACCATATTATCTTATACTTTCATACTTTCGAGCTTAATCCTCCCTTTTTAAGCATAAGGAGGTAATTTGTTGTTATTTCAATTGTTTATTGTGTTTTTAGTTGATCAACTTGATTTATAGATTAATATTGCTAACTATAGATATTCAGTTTGTTGTTATTTCAATTGTTTATTGTGTTTTTAGTTGATCAACTTGATTTATAGATTAATATTGCTAACTATAGATATTCAGTTCGTTTCCAGTACCAGCTGTTCACTTCCTGTATCGGCGTTCCAGTACCTCAATCCATGGTTGACACATGTCCGCCTACCTAGATGACAAATGATAACATGGGTTTTCTAGGGGACATTGTCAATATGGTATGATGATTGTGTTATAACTAGATCTTGTTCTTAGTTTATTTGTTATTTTTGTCCTAATTTTTAACCGTTGGTTTAAAATGATTTTACATTTTATGTTGATTTTAAGAACTTTTGACAATCAATAATTTTTGTTGGATATCATGCTTTTAATGGTTGAATTATTTCATTAATTTAGTTTTAAGGTTTGTATTGTGGGATTATTAGTTAATATGTATATCTTTAAGATTTCAAAAGCTTATAATAAAATTTTATTCCAAGTTTGCTTTATAATCTAACCCTCATTTTTGAGTCCTTTGTCAAATATTTTCATGAGGAGATTCCTGTAGCAGCTCTGTTTTTCCTGTTTTTGTCATTATCATTGGGAGACTATTA
This sequence comes from Pseudotsuga menziesii, assembly GCA_001517045.1. Lineage (NCBI taxonomy): Eukaryota > Viridiplantae > Streptophyta > Pinopsida > Pinales > Pinaceae > Pseudotsuga > Pseudotsuga menziesii. The sequence continues at coordinate 567,257 of LPNX011185416.1, forward strand.
TGAGGTGATGGAAATGAATTCTGGAAAACCAAAAGAGGTTTGTGTCCACAACAAAATAATTCACAAAAACCTCTCTCAGTTTTGCAACATCTATTATTGTTTGATAGATTCGAATTCATCTTTATGGACTATTTTCAGGGTTTGAATTATTTAATAATTTCATGTTTTAGTCACAAATTTACAGAATGTATTCCGATCAATTGAAGGGGATTTTTTAAAAACCAAGAGAGGTTTTTGTTCATATCAGACTCATTAAACAAAATAACCTCTTAGGTTTTTCACAGGTTTCCCAGATCGAGATATATGAAGGCGTCTTTGAGACCCAAATTTTTAGAAATTCGCTAAATTTCCCCAAATCTGATTTGCTATTTTTGGGTTAACCGTCTTTAAATATTTTGAGTTATCATGTAACTAATTGATGTAACTATTTCAAATTTAGACCTAGAAAGTAGTTATGGAACTACTTTACCTTTGTAATGATAAAAGGAAGACAAACATACAGTTTTGGGGTGGGATTTTTCACTCAAGGAGAGGGTTTTGGAGCTTTGATTTCTCAAGCTAGCATTTATAACTCTTATGTAAGTGGATGAATGTTATTGATTATAAATAAACTGATAAGCTCTTTTACCTGTCATGCTTTTTCATTTCTGATCTGGTTGATTGCTCAGCCTACAATTTCATTTCCTGTTTAAAGGTTTATTCATGTAAATGCTTGTAGCCTGTGGGTGGAATTAGTATTTCATGTGTAATGTTTATGGCTTATTGGGATGTGTTTGATCCCCAGTTTATCCAACTTGCATGATTCAGTTCTGTATTAGCTTGTGGATGTTTATTTCCTCCTTCCTGATGAAGTTTTTAAAACCAAAACCATAAAAACCAATTTTATTCTATTTCATTTTGAGATTGTGTTAGATTGTTCTTGTGGTAGTCTAGGAACAATTTATAGCACTAACATCTTTGGTGCCGTTGTCGGGGATGGAAATCAATATTATCTTCCCTGGGAAGAACTACAATGACATAGATTTGACTCTTGGTGGCAGACAAGAGAAGGACATAGAGATAGACTGCAATCATCTTCCCTGCGACTCCACGATTAAAGATTCCACTGCAAGAAGAATTTTGTTGACAAAAAAATGAAGAAGCCAAATGGAAAGACCGGGTATCAGCTTGTTAGTTTCCTCCATGAGGTTTTGTTCTTATTCATCAGTTCTTTCCTGTATTTCCCATTGCATGTCAAAATAATTATTTTTTGTTTTGTCTATTCCGATGATCATAAACCTTCAGGTACATATCCCTCTTTGGAAGAAGAAAGTATGCATTCTTCTTTTTTATTGATGTTGATCCTATTCCTTCATTTGAAATACATGTGCAACATGATATACATATACCCATATCTCTTGAACCTGATTATTCTGGTCATCTTGTAGAGAATAAAGTTGATCTATTACCTTCTACCATCACTGCTGAAACTTGTGAACAACTTGTTGAACCTCATTTTCAACTCATAGATTTTCAGTCTAGACTCAGACATAAGATGTTTAAACCTCTTAGGCTGCCATCTCTCTTACATCCTTACCCTTCCTACTTTGTTGAATATCTTCCCCATTTTACTGGAAAAGACCATATTACAGCATCAAAGCATTTAGGATCTTTTCATAATTTCATTGATAATTTTGAAATCATGCACGAGGATGTCGTCATGAGGTTATTTTAGAAATCCTTTGCTGGAGATGTTGGGTTTTGGTTTTGTGATTTAAAAGCTGATTCAATTGGATCGTGGGAAGAGTTACATGATGTCTTTTTGAAGTATTGGGGTAAGAATAAATCTTATGATCAATTTCTTTCCGAATTTTATAGTTTGAAAAGGGAGAATGATGAGCCAATTACTAAATTTAATTGGAGGTTTCAAAGTTTTTATATTAGTATGCCTACAGAGATCAGACCTTCGGAAAAAATTGCTATGGTATATTATGTTATGGCTCAACATTCAGATTTTGTCTTTTTCCTGTTAGAGAGGAAGTCATAATCTTTAAGACAATTGTTTGAGGATGCAAAAGGAGTGGAGGAGAACATTCGAGATTTCAAATTGCTTCGAGATCAGACTCACGTTGAAGATATACAAGCTTATGAACAGGAAGAAGAACGTAGGTATCATTTAGATTTAAGACAGTTTGCTTCATCATTTTCAGATTTTCATATGAACAAGGATATAAATGACGCTTGTGTTGATTCTTCATATCAGTTTGCTGACTTTTGCAATGATAATACACTTTCAGTGGATTATAGTAGACATTTCCTAGTTCCTGCTATGAGATTATCATGTTATGAAGAAGAAGTTGTTGCTCTTCAACCTCTTACTATTGATATAAGGAATAAGCTGCCATTCTTGACTTATGGTCACTTTCAGAATTTTATTTGTTCAAGTTTTGATCAAGGGTTTTATTTAAAGGTCGAGAAGCAATTTGAAGAGCCATTGGTTTCCATTCTTGAGCCAAAGTTTAAAAAGAACAACAATGGAGAGGAAGATAATGCTTCACTTTATGATGAATATAATGAAGACATTGAAGTTTTAAATTAGAAATTTCACGATCTCGTGGCTTCTTAGATGGAGTTGTATTTTTAAAAGGTTTCTAATGCTCCAACTTTTGGCATACTTCCTATTTCCAGTCATAAGTATCATCTGCCTACAGACTCTTTATTGCATTTATCACATCTTTTGTGGGTTTTCTCAAACAATAGAATGCATGGAATTATGATTCTTAGTCAAATGGTTTCTTGGCTTCACTGGAAGTATGATTACACTTGATTGGGTTGTTTCCTCTGATTAGAAGTAGGAGTAAATAGAAGAATAAGCTCTCTATATGAGCATGTATATTATTTTAAGTATGCTGGTTTGTAGTAGTATTTTTTCATTTCAGAGGTATGTGTTCAGAGTTTGAGAAAGTTGCAAATATCTGGTAAATGACTCCATCACCCAATGAATAAGGCACAAGGTCTACAGGTTCTTGAAGCCTCACAAGGAGGACTTCATCCCGCAGCAAGAGCCAGATGTTATAACTAGATCTTGTTCTTAGTTTATCTATTATTTTTGTCCTAATTTTAACCATTGGTTTAAAATCATTTTACATTTTATGTTGATTTTAAGAACTTTTGACAATCAATAATTTTTGTTGGATTTAATGCTTTTAATGGTTGAATTATTTCATTAATTTAGTTTTAAGGTTTGTCTTTTGGGCTTATTAGTTAATATGTATATCTTTAAGCTTTCAAAAACTTATAATAAAAGTTTATTCCAAGTTTGCTTTATAATCTAATCCTCATTTTTGAGTCCTTTGTCAAATATTTTCATGAGGAGATTTCTGTAGCAGCTCTGTTTTTCCTGTTTTTGTCATTACCAGTGGGAGCCGATTACGAGGTGATGGAAACAAATTATGGAAAACAAAAAGAGGTTTTTGTCCAAAACAAACTCTTTCACAAAAACCTCTCTCAGTTTTGCAACAACTATTATTGTTTGAGAGATTCGAATTCATATTTGTGGCCTATTTTCAGGGTTTGAATTATTTAATAATTTCCTGTTTTAGTCACACATTTCCAGAGCATATTCCGATCAATTGAAGGATAATTTTTTTAAAAAAAGAGAGGTTTTTGTTCATATAAGACTCATTTAAAAGAACCTCTCTCTGGGTTTTCACAGGTGTCCCGTATCGAGTGATATGAAGGCGTCTTTGAGACCCAAATTTTCAAAAATTCACCAAATTTCCCCAAATCCGATTTGCTATTTTTGAGTTAATTGTCTTTAAAGATTTTGAGTTATCATGTAACTAATTGATGTAACTGTTTCAAATTTAGACCTAGAAGGTAGTTATGGAACTACTTTACCTTTGTAATGATAAAATGAAGACAAACATATAGTTTTGGGGTGGGATTTTTCAGTCAAGGAGAGGCTTTTGGAGCTTTGATTTCTCAAGCTAGCATTTATAACTCTTATGTAAGTGGATGAATGTTATTGATTATATATAAAATGATAAGCCCTTTTACCTGTCATGCTTTTTCATTTCTGATCTGGTTGATTTCTCAGTCTACAATTTCATTTCATGTTTAAAGGTTTATTCATGTAAATTCTTGTAGCATGTGGGTGGAATTAGTATTTCATGTGTAATGTTTATGGCTTATTGGGATGTGTTTGATCCCCAGTTTATCCAACTTGCATGATTCAGTTATGTATTAGCTTGTGGATTTTTATTTCCTCCTTGCTCATGAAGTTTTTAAAACCAAAACCATAAACCAAAACCCTAAAAACCAATTTTATTCTACTTCATTTTGAGATTGTGTTAGCTTGTTCTTGTGGTAGTCTAGGAACAATTTCTAGCACTAACATATTGTTTTTCACACCCAGATATTTTCAAGTGAGCATGGTTACTGGTCAAAGTTTCATCTCATAGTTTTAGAAACCACACAATTTGGTTGGGTGTTGAACACATTTTTATTTTTATTGGTTATATTAGTTCGATGCTCTTATCCTTATGCACTTCACTTCATGAGGATAAGGCATAGGAATGAGATACTCTATTTTAGTTACACATTGAAGACCAACACTCATGGATTGTGGATTGTGTTAACTATCTTTTCTAATTTTGTAAATAGTTGACGAGAACAGCGGATAACAATTCTTACCCATCCTACTGTAAAATTCCTATTTATATTTGATCTCTAATGTAGAAGACAACGATAATTGGTGTATGAGAGAATTGTTACACTGCTAGGTTCATGTAATTATTTTGGAAAAAGGTAATACCTATGATCTTGTAATTGAATCGATTATGTTAATGGAAGCTTGATTTTTGGAAACTCGTGTTCATTGTCATCATTTGATTGTGAGTAGTTAAGCTCACCGCTACCAGTTGGTAAGGGCCCATTGTAATGGGAACATGTATCTCCCTTCTATTTTATTTTAGTTAGATATTTACTATGACTCACATTTCCTTCCATTGTTAATTATTGAGATATTGATCAAATCGTTGATATGGAATGATTGATTTGGTTATGTGTTAAGTTTTTTTTTGCAGAGTTGCATTAGTAACCTTTTTATATTTACATTCACCATAAAGCATAAAAATCCAAAACATTAACTTCTTTATAAGTATTGAATTCATTCTCATTATATATATATATATATATATATATATATATATATAGCTCTGTAGCATCTTGTAATTCTTCATTGGATATATTTACTATTATCAATTTATGACTTGAAATTCATTTCATACTTACTTTCTGCACTTTGTATCTTATATTATTTGGTTTATGAATTAGAGGACATAAATACGAATTTGTTGAGAGTTTATGTTAATCATAATACACATTACAAGAACATTTCCTTTTGAAGTGGAAGATTGTATCTATGTCGTAAATAACACTAAACTTTACAAACTAAGATATGAGTTATGTTCTTTTAATATTTTTCATTTTATAGAATCTAGAAATATTGTTTAGATCTGAAATAAGTAATAAGAATCAATTGAAATCATATTTGTACAAGAATCTCAAGTCTGGAATCCAATATGAATGTTACCTAAAACAACTTGTTTCTTCTAAAAGATGCACAAAGTATTTATAAATTGTGTGTTGTCAGTGTTGATTGTACAACATAAGTCATTTTCCGGACTTGTGAGTAATATCAAGTGGGAATTGTGAGTCATATCAAGTCCTATGCATCCTCATTGAGGTGATGATGTTGTATTGTAAAGCTTGTAAGTAATATCAAGACTAGACTTGTGAGTAGTATTGAGTCTGTGAACTTGTGTGTAATATCAAGTTTGTCTTGTGAGTAATATAAAGAAAGTACACTTGTGAGTAATATCAAATCCTACAGATATACTCATTGTTTTGAGGTGGCATCCTTTACTTGGTAAAGTGGTTATACTATGTGATGTATTACTAGTCATGGTCACTAAGTGCTATAACTATCCTTTAGGGATTAGCTACCCCTATAGTGATATACTTTAGCATATGCCTATATGATTTGAGGTAATATGCATGATCATTAGTATGAAACAATTTTTCTGAGTATGATATGATAATATGGATAAATAATTAGTACACATATGGACCATGCACTATTTCATTAATGATAATGAGATAAAACATAAAGAAAGAGAGAGAATCTGATTGCCTATGTATGCCTCAAGTGAACTCAAATTATGAAGGCCTCAATTAAGCTTGAGTTATAAATACAGAATGTGTGAGTTAAAGAAGGAAGATCTCATTAATTCATGTAAAGTATTTTTGCACGGGTGACACTGATTGCGAAGTACCAAATACTTTTAGTTTGTCTCATAAAATTTAGTTCAAGATTAAGTTCAGTTCAGTCAATTCACATTCATTTCAAGAAGATCACATTATGTTCAAATCAGTTAGCATCCAATTAAAGCTAATTAAAGGAGGGCGCATATCTTGTGCATGCAAAGGTAACTGAAGTGTTAGATTGACACTGGAGCTTAGGAGCACACTATTGATTGCACAAGAGGAGTTATAGTGTATGTTACTCTCAGTGAATGCGCCATGTATGATCTCAGTGTGTTTACTGAGCCTCGAATGCGCCCCCTTTTGCTTGCTAGGTTGTTTTTGGATTGTTATTAATATGTAAGGCATATGGCAAGTTCAATACAATTTGCATTCAGTTGTTTTTGTAGGGTTTCTTTGGATATCTCTTCTCTATTGCTGTGGTGATGTCTCTTATCACGAAATCTACTGATGTGTTGTAAATGATTCTTTGCAAATCTATCATACTCAAACAATTGCTAGGTTTTTCATCCTCCGTGTTTGGAGGGTTTTCTCAGGGTATATCTTGTCTCTTGTGTGGATTGTTTTAATATGTGGCTGATTTATTCTTGAAGATTCACATATGGCTGATATAAAGAATGATATGTGGCTGATTTAAATATTCATAGATGATTGATATAAAATTGATTATATGGATGATATAAAGTTTCTTATGTGGCTAGTTTAAAGTCTCATAAAGTGCTGAAATTGTCTCATAAAAGTTTTAAAGTTCAAGCAGCCCCAATTTCGCTCAAACATTAACATTTAGATTAGCACACTGTTTTAAGGTTATTATATTAACATTTATATGTGGCTACCATTTTTTAGTACTCTGGGTGTTTAGCATGTAGTTTTCATTTCGATTTCTTGAAATTCATTAGATTTTTATACTTAGCATTTAGCTTTCATGATCATTTCTTGTGTTCATTAGCTTTTGTGTGTTGAGCATTTTGTTTTCATTATTATTTCTTGAGTTTATTAGTTTTTTGTGCATTGGAATTTCTGTGTTTATTAGAACATAGTATATTTCTGAGAATTTATTCCTAGTTGACTGGTTGCTTATTGTCTTAGTTTTTATCATTAGCTTGTAGTAATATTGCATAGATTAGATTTCATTTACCTACACATACAATGTTTAGAACTCGAAGTTTGTGAATCCTAGTTTTACAAACAAGACGGATAGGGTTTATTATTGAACATGTAATTATATTGACATTTTTTGCTGTAATATACTTGATCTAAATCAGATCTGAAATATTAACTCTTATTGCTATATGATAAAATGTTCAGAAAACTAATTGACAGGTGGGAATATTTCTCAAGTAAAAGAGAGGATAAACTAGGATGTGCAGGTGAAACCAAAAGAAAGGATAGGAGAATAAAATTTCACATCCCTAAGCACCTGTATGTTGGTCCATTTTAGGTTTCTAGCATCATCTAGGTTGAAGTCTACTAACTCTACTACCAGGATTTTAGGTGTCCCAACCGGTGCAAACTAAGATCTTAACAGTCAATTCCAACCAACCAAAGGATACAGAAGTATTAGGAGGGTTATAATTCTCTACTTAGGAATATAAATTATATTTATTTAGGTTTATAATAGTTCTCTACAACTTAGAAGTGTTTGGGAAAAACTAGGAAAATTGGCCTAGAGATTGCTTGCACAGAGGAGGTCTCCAAAATCCTGTACGAACTCAACTGATTTTGGTTCTATGAGTTGTATTGGGTTTTTGGGTGAGTGTATGACCTACAACAACTTACATAATGAAATTTGGGTACACAGAACATTCATGGCATTAGAAACAATGAAACTAGTCAAATTTGAGTAGCTAAAGAGCACATGTAAGCAAACAAAGGTGAAATTTACTCTTTTAACTTATTATATATGAAAAAAATTATTATCAAAGGTTAATCAGACTCTATTGAGCAACGAAAAACTCATATATCATTATTATATCCATAACATCACTATTAGTGCATAAGAACTTACAAAAGGATATTAAATGAGGATTGGAATGCCTCTCTCACTAAAAATTTGGAATTACGACCTCATCAATAAGAAATATTCTTGTGTATCATATATTATAATGTTACGAAGGAGAGTAGAATATTATAAATAGTTTGGAGGATATGATCTACCTCAAAGGTGCCCGATACTGAATATTAGAGTTGTGAAACCAACAGCCAACACCACCCTTACCCTCCTAAGAGAATACATGAAGTATCTTTCACTGGAGCTTGATTTCCAAGGATTAATGGATGATATATGAGATTTATCTTGGTCTTCAGTGGATTCTCCTTGGCTCTTTGTGGTTGCAATGAAGTGTATAATGGAAGAGATAAGAGACTGGGGAAAGCTTGGGGCACATCATCCAAGGTAGCTGAGGCACATCACTTAGACAAGGAAGATATGTTTCACTCAACATCAAAAAAATAATGATCAAAATTTGTCCAAAGGATTTGAAAGCATTCCTTTATAGACTTAGTGACTTGTTGAGCAAGCTATCCAACATGTTGAGCAAGTTATCCACTTGCAAACCCTAACCCCAGCCCATGAGTGCACATTCCTTGAGGAGATTAGAAAGTATGACCTTTAGGTAACGTTTCCTTGCTTTTCATCCTTTAACCAAATTGGAAACTGCACTCTCCTTGACCAAAAGTTTCCTTCTTTATGAATGACTTACTTTTCTGCACTTTCCTTCTTTTTAAACTACCTTGGTTTTCTCTTCTTTTTACAATTGCTATATTTTTTATGGCAGATTGCTTTTTCTTGCTTTTGTACTGTTGCCATTTTTTATCCTAAGTAAGTTGGCTTGCCTAGTGCACCCTCCTGTATTCTAGAACACTTATGACTCATTTCCAAATTATTTTTTCTCCGTAATAACTAATTACATACAAAAACCAGAATTGGAAATTTAATCTAATACACACCTCAATGGTATTCATTTATTAAAATTTCCTAGGAAGAATTAATTTAATTCATTTTTTTAAACCCTTAGGAACTGACAAGGTAAACAATTTAATATCCTTCAAGGAAGGGACATGACATTCCTCCCCTCCAAAGTCTGCTTGTCCTCAAGTAGAAAAAATCCATTGTGTTACAAAATTTGCTCAACATCATAATTGGCATCTTCACTGGGAAACCATTTCCACTGCACTAGATTTTCCTTAATGGTCCTGCTCCTTAGCCTTCTTTCTATGGTCTGCAAAATTTTTTGTGGCACTAAGAGAAAATGGAATTCATCATCAAGGGATGGAATTTATTATAATAGAATTATTTTTTGGCCTACCACTTTCTTTAGGAAAGATACATGAACTACATTGTCGATCTTGCTCTCAAGTGGTAGCTCCAATTCATAAGCCGCTTCACCAATCTTCCTCAAAATTTTGTAAGGACCATATAATGGAGGTTGAAGTTTCTCAGCTCCCTTTGTCTTCAAATAGGACTTCCTGTAAGGTTTCAATTTCAAGTAGACTAAGTCTCCTTCTTGGAATACTCTCTCAATCCCATGCTTATCAACATTCATTTTCTGTTGGTTTTGTTCAGCCTTCAAATTTTCTTTGAGTGCTCTCAGTATGTATTGAACCTCCTAAAGAAAATATTTGGATTTTTTAGCTCTATAGTCCCCAAACATCATATCTGCAAACTTTGAGGCCTCATATCCATACAGATCCACGAATGGAGTTATCCTAATGGAGAGTTGAAAAGTGGTGTTATAACAGAATTCTCCTAGGTGGAACCATGTGGCCCAAGATTTTTGCTGTCATGTGATATAGTTACAGAGGTATCCTTCAAGCCATTGTTTCACTCTCTCAGTCCAATCATTATCATGAGGGTGATAGCTTGTGTTCAGATTCATATTTGGTCCCACTAGTTTGAATAGAGCTTGCCAAAAAGCACTAGTGAACTTGTTGTCTCGGTCATTGATTATAGTCTTGGCTAAACCATGCGGTCTGAAAACATATTTGAAAAATAATGAAAAAACTTCATTGGCTGATATAGTGGAGGTGACTGCAAAGAAATGTGCAAACTTGGTCAACCTATCAACTTCCACGTATATGCTATCTTCTCCTTGGACTTTCAGTAGTCCGGTGATGAAATCCATGGAGACACTTTGCCATTTATGTTCTGGAATAGGGAGGGGATGGAAGATTCCGGTAGGGTGTGTGATCCACTTTGTTTTGATGACATTAAGTACACTCTATCACATGCATTAAAACATATTCCTTGAGGCCCTTCCAGGTGAACCTCTCTCTTACCTTCCGGTAATTCTTCAAAAAACCGGGGTGGACAACCACTGGTGCATTATGTGTAGCCTCTAGGATCCTCTTCTTTAGTTCTGATCCGGGTACTAAGAAAATTGTATCCTTGTAATAGATGAGGTCATTGTGTACCTTGTATGCCTCATTCTGTATTACTCCATCTATAGTCCCACATGCAAACTAATTTTTTGAGTATCAGTTCCCAACTGTACCTTTCATTCAATTAGCATTTGCAGCAAGGATAGTGTGGGTTTGCGGGAAAGTGTATCAACCACCACATTCAAATTTCCCTTCTTGTATTCAATGTAAAATTTATAGGATTGGACTTTTGTTACCCATTTTTTTGTTTGTGATTAAGCTCCTTTTGGGTAAGGAAGTGCCTTAAATTGTTCTGATCAGTATTCACTATGAACTTGCTTCCCACCAGATACTGGCTAAACTTAGCCAATGCATGCATGATTTCCAACATCTCCTTGTCAGAAATAGAATACAATCTTTCATGGGGCTGCAATTTTATTCTCTCATAGGAAATGGGGTTCCTTTCTTGCATAAAAACAACTCCAATGCCTTCCCCCAAGGCATCACACTCCAACACAAAAAGCTTGGTGAATTCAGGAAATGATAACATCAGAAAACTGCTCACTATTGTTAAAGTATTGGAACTTCAGAAGATATTCCATATGTATTGATTGTATTCCTCCTTCAGGAGACAAGTTTGGTCATGTAAGAGTCATTGAAATAATCAACGTAAACCTTCAGATGTGATGGGTCAATAGTACCTAAGTGTCATTATAATAAAAATTATTTTTGGTGTCTTACTAAACAAGTCGGCCCTGCTAGGTTCTACTTCAAGTCAAAAGATAAATATAAATAGGGAGGCTCTCCCATTCATTTGTACACACTCACTTAAGCAATTTTGCAAGAGATAGAAGAACAAGTGCATCAGGAAGAAGGGAGGAGTAGTTGTCTTGGGTTTTACACTGCTCTGGTTGAGTTCTATACCAAGGAATCTTTGTGGGGTTTTCTCCCTTGTGTTTTCCTTGAGGAAAATCTTTGTGTTCTTTGTGTTACTGTGATTTTTTTTCTTTCAATGATCCTACTATTGAAAATTGTTTTAATATATCATCTAAGAAATTAAGAAAACTTAACATGGTATCAAACCCACCTTGAAAGGAGACATTGCACAACTAGTGTTTGTCATTCTGAATCAATACCTAGACAGATCAACTAGAAAAGAGGGCTCACTCAACTCACCCCAGAATGGTGCACATTTCTATGAAAATAAATCTGAATTCCAAGAAGTTTTAGTTTTGAAAAAGACACTTCTTCCAGGAAAAACTAGGGTTTTAGTTTGCCTGAGACACCATTATCAATATCAGAAAAAGAAAGATATAGTCTAGCTCGCCTTGGGAGGGCACAACATTTTCCATCACTCAACCCTATCAATGATCTAGACTGGAAAATTATGGTTTCTTTATCAAACCCTAGGTCATCCCGAATAAGGTCATCTAGAAGCTGTAATAATCAAGTAATTATTACTTCCTCTAATTCCATTTGAAGTTCTCATTCTGTTAAAATATGACAAAGAGTTCCAAGCTAGATGAGAGGCTTGAAGGTGATGAAAAATCCAGAGCATGTAAGTATTAGATCATGCTCATCCTGGAAGTAATATCAATAGAAATATGACCCTAAGGAATCACCTCAAAAGTGTAAAGGATCAAAAGTTAGAAACCATGAAATCATACTTCACAAGAGTAGGTCAAATCAAGGAACAATTGGAAGCTATTGGTGATATGGTTGAAGAAGCAAATATTGTAATGACCACCTTGAATGGTCTTCCAAGATATTGGGAATCCTTTATCTGAGGAAACTATTCAAGAAGAATACTGACCAAGTTTTGACAGTTATGGGAAGAATGTTTTCAGGAAGAAGAAAGAATAACAACCAGAGAAGATAAGCTAAATGAAAATGCGGATCAAGCTTTGGTAGTCCATACCAAAGGAAAGAAAAAGAGAAAGAGATATTACCATCCTACTAGAAAATATAAAGGGTTTAAGAAGTCCAAGAAATACTTCTCAAATTATGAATGCTTCACTTGTCATAAGATGGGACACATTGCTATACATTTTCCCATGAAGGCAGAATGAGTCAAGAAGAAGCCTACAAACGATTTCAGGGCCATGCTACTGAAGAAAATGATCAAGAAGAGCAAGAAATATCTAAGGAAAATGAATATTCCTATGAAGAATATGTCTTGATCTCTTCACTCGTAGGTTCAGTCTCACCAGGAATTGACACCTGGTTAGTAGATAGTGGTGCCTCCAAGCACATGGCAGGTTACAATGACTCGCTCTCATGTATTGTACAAAAGGAGTCCCCACACAAAGTAATTCTTGGAGATTACAAATATATATTAGTGGAGTATTCTACAGCTAACACTATATCCTACTCTCCTATTGCTATTGGGTGGGTGAATCCCAATCGACATAAAACAAATCAATTATCACAATAATCCTAAGATATTAAACCTTCTTTCATGGAGTTTGAGAAGGGAAATAAGGGAGGACAAAACCTCTTGTATCCTTGAATTTTGATGGAGTTCCTTTATGGTTGTCCTTGCAGATCCTTGAATCTCCTATCTTAAATAAATATAGGTTAGATCTAATTGGGCCTACCAATTCTACATCAACATAAAACTTGAAGGGAAAACATTAAACAAGATTTGGTTAGAAAACTGAATTGATTCATAATAGATGGACATGGAGAAATACTTACAACATTGAAAGTTCCTTCCTTATCCATAGCCTAGACCTACTCCTCTACCATCCATTCCTTTGATTCCCAAAAATCTTTGTAGCAGTAAAGTCATTACTATCCCTCAATTCTTCCAGCATGCATTTACTCTCAAATTTCTCTCCTCTAATTCACCTCATATTCCTTCCTTATATAGCATTGGGGTTTGTGCACCCAATCACTTAACCATGAATGTGGGATTACAATTTTTGAATATTTTTTATTATTTTCTTCAAAAAACCCACTTTACCTAGTTTTTTAGGCATCAAACTTGATTTTCATTATTTTCAGGACAATTAATACCCATGTTAGGAAAAGTTTCCACTATATGAGTTATAAGAACTGGATTTTGGCCCTTAAGTGGTCATGGAATTGGTCTATTTAGAGCCACCTTTGTCTTCAAACATTTATTCCTTTGTGGAAGTAGTCGTCAAATGAGAGATTGAAGCTCTAAATTGTTCCAAAATTCTGATCTTCATGTTGCGAGAACAATAGAAATATGTTTTCAAACAAACACTCTCAAGGGTGTTAATTTTATTGTTAACATATGCCCCCTAATGTGTGAGGTCCAAAGCTATGATGAGGGATGAAATACATTGATTTCATTTTGATACTCTTTAGCGACAAGGGAAGGATGGTAAAGGAGTAGTATCTTGATCACAAGAGTTGGAAAAACACCTGCAAGTCAAACAAGGCAATAACCCAAATATACAATATATTCTTGTGGCGGGTATACCCATGATAATCAATAAAAAAGCATGGTCACAGACAATACACAATGGATCCATGTCAAAATAAAATATTACACAAATTTATACGTTCACTTTGATGAGTGCAAAATATCCAGGTCTTCATGGGACTTTGACATGGCAGTTTAATCTTGCGCAACTCGGGCAACGCACCGATGAGTGATACAATTGTCTTTCCCAAGCTCTTCGAACAAACCAACGATAGTACAAGTTTATATCATGAGAATAAATGAGCTGATGCTGAGCATAATTAAACACCATTTGATTACCGGTCATTAATGTATACCATTAACAGATGTGAGGAGGCCCACCGATAATGATGATGTACACCAAGGTACTTGAGTACAAACCGACAAGTGTGAATATATGTTCTAAATTTGAAGACTGGTAGAATAAAAAAATAAGGGGTCATTGATGTATGCCCACCATCATTTGCAAGGAAACCTGCCACTAATGACTGCAAGATCCAAGGTAATCACTAGGGTTTTTATATCCATTTCCTAGATGATAATTTGGCGTTGATAAGAACAGATCCATGAGAAGGATGGAAGTAATGCATCCCACATCAAATGACACGAAAATGATATCAATAGGCTGATATAATTGGGTAGAGCTATGAGATCCAATATTGTATACTGACACAAGGAAGGCCGACATGATTGGTCAAGAATATTTGAGGAATGGATGACATTGGTTTGACATCCCTTGAACACATAACACGACGCATAGTGACACTTAGCAACATAAGACTCAAGTAACCAACCATTGTAAAATTCACCAATTCCAGATGAATTGACAGAATCTCCATAGATGACATGAAGGATAACCTATCGGTGGAGATCTGTTCAAATTACTGGTACAACTTCTTGAGGAAAATGTAAATGGTGTACTTATAACTGATGCAGAATATGTGTCGTGTTCAAGGGAAACTAGGAATGACTGTTTCCATTTTATTCACGATGAATTATGAATAGATTCCATAATATTCCTTTTTGGATTTTTGTTTTTTTATTTTTAGTACTTTTTTCATTTATTAGCTCAAAAAAAGAATAAAGAATGCTATGGTACAAGGGAGGGAACACGTGTTGCATGGGCGTACTCTATTTTAAAAGAGAACAGGTCAAGTCAAGGCAAATATACATATTCCAAACAAGGGTTGATCTAGCTGTGCACACTCTTACGGATGTTCCCTCCATCGATTGGCTATCTGAAGCATGATTATGTGTCGACGGATGGTGAAATAGAACCAAGTAATTGCAGTTATCCAATTTGGTGTGATGGAGAAGTAGGAAAGGGACAATGTGGTTTAATTCATGTTAATTCTTGTGTAAAACACCAAAATCATAAATCAGAATGAATCATGGTCCATCAACTACCTGAACTAAACAGTTCTCACATGTATAGGTCAAATTAAACAGAAGCAATGGTTTATAGGCATCTTGAGCAAAAAGTGACTTCACAGGCATATACACAACATAAGCAATAAGCACCAAAGTAGTAAGCACAAATTTTCATGCAAATATTTTAACACATGCTTATGTAAACTAACACAAAATAGGGATCCCATCAGGAAATGGTCATAACTATATGCAATAGAAGTATGCGGTCTCGAACTCTAGGTCATGATGGGACTAATTGGGCTCTGAGGCCTATGAGAATAACTCATCATGGGAACAAAAATGGCAATGGGGTGCTGAATAGGGTGTCCCATGTTCTGTAGTCTATCAGAATGGTGAAAAATACATATATGATGGGATGATACACCAATTTCCAATAGGTTCGACCCTATGGAAGGTTTTGGTTGCAAAAGGTTCAAATTCATCTTCACAGAGGGATAAACTAAACCTATATGTATGTTTCCAAATATACCTGATATGATCGAGGAACACACAAAGGATGCTCCTATACTTGGGTGGATTTAAACTAAGTATGCTCTCAGTGGCCCCACAAAATATGTCATTAGGTGGGTACAACCAAATGTTTATGACTTCAAGGGTTGCTTCATCTGATGATAAAATTCCTTCCAAGAAGTTAAGTGTGTTGGGAGAGCTCACAACCAAAATGGGACAAGTAACTGGACCGTATTCCTCCATCAAGGGAAGGTTTTGATCAAAATATGCCAAATCCATTTGAATAGCTTGATATGACACTTCTACAATAGATAAGGGTCGTGGGATCATAAATTTTCCCATGAGGGAATAATTTTTGGACGATCCTACCGTAATGTCTAGAACTTTCTTTAGAGCATCCCTAATGAAAGGAACATTCAACTGGAAAACAATTTCAAGCATGCAATAATCTAATTGGTCGACCATGAAAATATCCCCATAATGAGGGGACCAAATCACTTGGGACTCTGAAGACACTATAGCCATCATTGCATGTATCCAACTATGTCCTAATAGAAAATTGTAATCTATAGGCGTATCTACTACCTCAACATCCACTGTGACTGTTTTGCCACCCCATTTAATAGGGAAGGCTACAATGAGTCCACGAGGAGAGAATGAATGCCCATAAAATTCTTTTTGCATAGTATGGGATTGAACTAAGGCGGGTGATCCTAATGCTGACCAACATTTAAATGACATGATGGAAGTTGAGGCCCCTTCATCGACTATTGTTCCAAATTTTTTCTTAACATGAGTTGTTACTTTAATATAAAAATAAACTTTGGAAGGAATCCTACATGTTAATTGGTCTAAGTCTAATGCGATCAAAGTCACATTAGATGGATTAATAGCTCTAGTTGAAGAAAATAGTTCCTCTCTTTGTGCAAGACAATATTGCAATACCTCCATGGCGGACATGGCACATGGTGTTGGAGTTATTTACTAGACAAAAATTTCATGATGAGCAGCTCGTGTGTTAGGATTATGCATTGTTTTATGTAGATCATCTTTTGGGGGGTGTGGTACTATGTCTATTGTTGGTTTCTAAATGGTGAGAGAACCATGTGGTTGTGATTTCGATTGATCCAATGTACTAGGAGGGACATCGTAAGAATTATATGTTGTTTGAATGTTCACCTCATGATCACACATGAATACATTGGCATTGGGATAATTTCCCCCTTGCGAGGGTTTGGACTGGTTTCCCCCTAGAAAAGGTACCAACACTGTATCAACCATTTGATGATGGTGCTACAGAAAAGGTTGTATCTACACAATAGATTGTTGTTTCCCATTTTCTTGAGCTGGATTCAGTGCATATCCCTTCCCAAAGTTAGCATTCTGCTTACTCTTGTATTTATTCTTATTTCCTCTAAGTTCCATGGATTGGACTATGATATTTTCAAGAGTTTGGGAAGGATTAACACTATGATTATCCTTGTAATTCTTCTTCTTTCCTTTAAGGCCCATGGATTGAACTATGATAATTTCAAAATTTAGGAAAGGCTTAGCATATTGCTTTATATCCTGGTCAGTTGTAGGTTGCAAAGTACGAACATACATTTGTCCCATTTGCTGGGTAATCTGTTTAGGGTTGTTGAAGGAACCCATCATACCATTGGAATGAGGTCAATGTGGCAGCCTAGCTAGATCAAATACATGTATTGTAGGGTGGTTCCAAAAATATTGGTTACTTTCTAGAACCTCACCACTCCATCGTGGAATGGGATTCATGGGTGGATTTCCCCCTTGTGGGGTTAGAATCCAAGGATATTGGACATTTCTTGGAATCTGACCACACCATTGATGAATGGGTGGATTTCCCCCTTGCGAGGTTAGACGCAAGTGAGATTGGTTATTTCCTAGAATCTGACCACACCATTTAAGTGGTCCCTAGATTTGATTACTATTCCAAGGTGGGTTTCCCCCTTGCAAGGGATGCCCCCAAGAATATTGGGTACTTCTCAAAACATGATCAATTGGTGTATTTCCTCCTGATGGAGTTAGGTCTTAAGAATATTGGTTACTTCCTAGAACCCAACCTTTCCATTGATTCTATCCTTCATTTTGATTGGAATTCAAAGGTATGTTTCCTCCTTGCGGAGGTTGGATCCAAAAAGATTGGTTACTTTCTGAAACTTGACCACCCCATTGTAGAATGGGGTTGGTAAATGGATTCCCCTAGGAATTGTGCTAGGATAAATCAGAGGATAACCCTCCAGGGAATTTCCTCCCACTGATAAAGGATAATTCCAATTGGCATTTATGTTCTAGGATTCAATATTTCCACCAGGAATATTAACATTCCATGGTAAAGGGTTTCCCCAGAAGTAGAACCTAGGAAACTATTGGGTGTGCTAAGAGGATTTTCATAACCTCCTGCAACCATTTGAGGATGCATTGATATGGTCCCTTTGTTATAATATTGGACAATACTCAGAGGGTAGGGGGGGGGGGTTGAATCGGTATTGATAACTTTGAACAATTTAAACTACTTTTAATTTATTAATTAACACACATGATCAACAAGAACACACAGAACACAAATTTACCGTGGAATCCCAATTGGGTAAACCACCAATACTTCCTATTATTGCAAAATTATATTTACAAATAGCTTCTGCCTGCTACTACAGATAAGGATGGTATTGAAACCTATTTACCATCAATTATTGGAAGGAGGATACGACCCCCTAGTTTTATCAGCTGCTATTGAAAAGATGCTACTACACCCTATTTACCAGCTACTACAGGAAGGAGGATATGACCCCCTGGGTTTATCAGCTGCTACTGAAAGGATGACAAAACACCATATTTACCAACTACCACTAGAAGGAGGCTACGACCTCTTTGTAGTCCTATAGCCTACCCTAGCATCGCCTTGCACCCTAATATATTTTTGTCTATCTTCCAGATCTCCTTTTTCTTCAATCTCTGTCACAAATACTGGTCTCTGCCTCTTGTAGCTGTTGCTACAATCTGTATTGCAGAGACAATTTTTTTCACTCAACACTCGCCCTATAAGTACCTTCTAACATGTTTTCTATGAATGCATCTCTTCACTGTTGCGTCTTTTCATTGTTATATCGCGCCTCTTCATGAAAAAATAATTCTTCATTTTAATAATTCTTTAACTCTATTTATATTTATCAGTCATGAATTTCCACAACAAAAATATTTCCAAAATTGCCTCTTCGCAAGCATAATTATGCACCAAAATTCCTTCCGAAATTTCCTTCACAAAAATCCTTCCGCAACTGCCTTTCCACAATGACCTTTCTACAATTTCAAGTTGCGAATTGCGGTCGCGTGTTTTGGATTTTCTAAAAAATTACTTCCGCAACTACCTTTCTGCAAGGTACTTTCCACACCATTGATTTCTTGCAGACTCTTCCTTGACCGTTGATATGAGATTAGATGCGACTTGAGGATTGCGGGTTCGTAAAATCTCAAAAGTGACTTCCGCAATTCCCTTTCCGCAAAACTTCTTCCGCATCATCGATTTCTTACAAACTCTTTCTTGACCGTCAATCTTATCTCAGATGCGGATTGCCGGTTTTCCAATTTTGTTCAAATTAATTCTGCAATTCCCTTTCCACAATTTTTCTTCCACGCCGTCGATCTCTTGCGGAGTATTTCCTGACCGTCGATCTTGTGGATTGCGAATTGCGGCTAATGTTTTCAAAATGGGATTCCGAAAATCATTTTTTGCAACTCTTTGAGCCATTGATTTCTTGTGGATGCTTTCCTGACCGTCGATATTCATATTGTGGATTGCAAAATGTAGAACCACACTTTCCCATTTTGGACCTCCGCAATTTTCTTCCGCAACTTTGTTTCCACAATTTATCTGGACTGTTGATTTCCTTGCAGGTTCACTCCCGACCGTCGATCTACAATCAAATGTAGATTGTGGATCTTCACTTTTCTTGTGCGGAAATCATTCACCACTGTTGATCTTCTCAAAACCGGCTTCCACAATTTTTTTCTGTAATAGTCTTTCCACAGCTTAAATATCTTGCACTTTCGTGTTACAGAGACCATTATAGACCAATGATATTTGTCTCTCGACTGATCTGGGCCATCCAACTGTCCACTTCACTCTAGTGTTCGAGAATTTTATTTTCCACACATATATACTTTGCAGGTCTTATTATAGACCATTGATCCCTATCTCTCGAATGATCTGGGCTGTCCAAATATTCTTTGGCGCTTTGGAATGTTATCTTCCACTTCTTACTTTGCGGATATTTCCCCTATCATCAACCCTTCTATCGATCTACCATCCGACTTTGTAATTCCTTTTGTCATCATGATTACTGTTTATTCCTTTGTCATTGCTGAACTCCTTTGACATCAATTGGTGATCCACATATATTTACTTTTCGGATCCTTTATCTTTTACTAAGTTCATCCTACCATAATGTCTATTGTTTATTCCTGAACTCCTTTGACATCAATGACAACTATATTCTCAATATTATCCCCCTTTGGAATTGATGGCAACATCTAAACATGAATACACTAGTGATCATCAACTATGAATACACGATCTATCAACTGCTCTAAATGCACCATATGGAAAGTCATTTTTAAGAAGGTGCAAGTAGCCATTAAGGACTAGACAACATACATATCTCCCAAGTTATATTCATCATTTTCTTTCAAAGCTGTCATGGATTGCTCTTATGTACTATTAATTCCATAGTTCTTCAATGATTGTAGGTGCCGTTGTTCAAAAATTTCCAATGATCTTCAACCTTCCAAGTTTTTGACAATAGGATCATAACAAGTTTAATACTTACCTAGAATATGTAGTCCGTTATATATTGTCTGTCCATTTAATGTGAAAGCAATAATATCTTGGGATTTTTCAGCTTCTTCCCAATGACAACTTTTTGTTAGGATTTTCACATATATTTGCAATCATCATTAAATACCTTCCACTGGAGTTCTTTGTTTGGCATAGAAATAATACCGGATTTGTTTTCCTCCACAGATTTCCCTTAATGATGTATCACACAAATTGTTCTTCTTAAGGAGTCTTAAATCCCATGAAAACAATTTCTCAACCTTATGCCCTTACTCCCTTTTTTGACATATACCAAGAATCAATGTGATATGCACTAGATTCATTGATACTATATTGTCTCCCAAGGTTACTGAGGTCATTCACTTTCAATTTCTTTTATACATGCTTAACCCCAAAAAATAGTTCACCGAGACTATTAAGTTTTTATAGGTAATATATTTTCATAATCCTTGGGTGCAATTAGCTTTCTGACACCAAATGATGCCTAATTGATACTAGGTGAGTGTTGCAGTCTTGTAAAACACAATTTCTGTGTACTCGTGTCCTCAATTTCGAATAAATGATTTCAACTCACATGAATTATTGTTCATAATTCCCCTATTAGAAAGTCCTTAAGATTTTCTAAATGGTATCCTTCAGACCCATTCTTGTATTTAATATTTACATGTGCTCATCAACCATAAAAACATGATTATTAAATCCTCTAGGTGTGAAACATGGAATATCACCCCAAACAAATGTGACCAAATGAATACTTTTAAGATGGACAAGGTTTTTATGTCTCATGACTTCATATTCTGAGTAATACATATAATCTTCATATTCTATTGGATTATATACTTCATGGTCTTCATGGATCTCATGGATCACACATTTTAATATTTTCATGTTACTTCACAGGTCTTACACTTTTCTCTATGTCAACCATACACCAGTCTTATCTTTTAACCATGATCATCTTTTTTTAGGAAGATAGCCTTTATCAAGTATTTCTTATGACTCTTCTTCTTCTTGTTTTGATGGAGACTTCAAAACATTCTTTTATTATTACTAATTGATATTTTTCAAATACCAATTGCACTTCTCCGATATTAACTCCCCTTGAGTATATGATTCCTTCTAATGTTAATTTCAAGGTTCTCTTCTTGGTCATGAGACATTTTGGAAAAAAGACATTATCCTTTAGTTCCACCATCATACCCTTCATATCCATTGGGTGTATTATTTTGATACTTCATATTTCTTTCCATCATAATGTATGTCACTCTTATCTACAACACTATTATGCTCAACATTATCTTTGGAAACTTTATTGATGCTTGGAAGATTTGTTTCTTCTGAGTCTTCGTAATTTGAATTTATTCTCCACATCTTTCCTTGAGTTACCCTGCTTACTGGTCTTCTATTTATTTTTCTTTTGAATTTTATCTTATATCTCTTCTCATGTGTTTCCTTAGAAATCCTACATGTATTGTTCTTGCAATGTTTTGCAAAGTGTCCAACATTGTGACATATGAAACATATAATAAGTATTTTTCCAATTTGAGATGTTAGTGCCTTCTTTTCTTTTCAGACCTTGATATTCTTCTTTGATTCTACAATCAGCAGCCTTGTGACCAAACTTGTGACAACGATGACAATATCCATATAATTCGTGCGCACATCTTTTGAAAATTTTCTTCTTAGGAGGATGAGCCAAATTATGATGACTAGAATTAATCTTCCTGTAATTATCCTGTTGTATGGGTGTATCTTTGGAAGCATCATCCCAACATTTAACACCTTCAACATCTTCTTGAGTGATGGAGATTGTTCCTTTAATGGCATGTTTTTTTATCATATCCAAGACCTGTTTTATCCCTGGGAAATCTTTGTAAGCTGAGGACTTTATTAAGTGCTTCATTACTTTGCTTGAACCTCTCACTAATAGATAGCTGATCTTTTAGATTCTTTATTTCTCCTTTGAAGTTAGAAAGTTCTTGTTTTAAGGTATCTGCCTCTTTCATGCTATCCATTGCTTGTTGTCTTAAATTGTGTAGTTACTTTTGGAGGGTCTTGAGTTCCTCTTCTTTTGATTTCTGCTCTCCTTGGAATTTTGACCATTTTTCTTTCAAAGATTTTTTCTTCATTTTTCTCTTTCTCAATTCTTCAAGAGAACTTATGATTTCCTCCTTTACGTCCACCTCTCCTTCAACATCTGGATCATATTCTGAAGTTACTGTCCCCATGGATATATTTTCTTCATCTTCACTATCTTCCATATGACTGCAAGGTTCTACATCATCACTATAATTTTCAAAAATATCAAGGATTTCTTCTGCTCTTTGTTCAGCTGAGTATAGTTTCTCCAATTTGACCCATAGATCCTTAGCTAAGATACATTGTCTTGTCTTCTTTTTGATGGGTTGAGGTAATCCATCAAGTATAGCCTCCATTTCCCTTGAGTTATTTTTCTTGAATTATTTTTGATATGTGGTCCTTATTCTTTTTGGTGGGATGTAATAAAATATTACTGAATTCCGTACTCCATATCCTAATGACTGTAAGTATACTCTCATTCTTATGCTCCATAATGCATATCTTTGTTTGTTAAGTACTGGAGTTATGTTGGAGGCAATCCATTTTTGTTGATCCACAATGGGTTTTATAGGATCTTCCTTCCAATGATTAAACTGTAGTGAAGGATCCTACTCTGATACCAATTGTTGGAATATTGGACAATACTGAGGGGGGGAGGGTGAATCAGTATTGATAAATTTTAACAATTTAAATTTTTTTTAATTCATTGATTAACACACATGATCAACAAGAACACACATAACACAAATTTATCGTGGAAGCCTAATTGGGTAAACCACCAATACTTCCTATTACTGCAAAATTGTATTTACAAATAGTTTCTTTCTGCTACTATAGACAAGGATGGTACTACTCCCTAATTACCAACAACTATTGAAGGAGGCTATGACCCCCTTCTTCTATCAATTGCTACTGAAAGGATGCTACTAAAACTTATTTACCAGCTACTACTGGAAGGAGGCTACAACCCCCTGGGCTTATCAACTACTACTGAAAGGATGCTACAACACCCTATTTACCAGCTACCATTGGAAGGAGGTTACGACCTTCTTGTAGGCCTATAGCCTACCCTAGCACCAACCTGACACCCTAATATATTTTTTTCAATCTTTTAGATCTCCTTTTTCTTCAATCTATATCAAAAATAATGGTCTCTTCCTCTTCTAGCTACTGCTACAATCTTGATTGCATAGATAAGAAATCTTTCACTCACCACTCTGCCTATAAATACCTTCTAACACGTTTTCTACGAATGCATCTCTTCACAGTTGCACCTTTTCATTCTTAAATCGTTCCTCTTCATGAAAACACAATTCTTCATTTTTATAATTCTTAAACTCCATTTAGGTTTATCAGTCATGACTTTATACAACAAAAATATTTCCAAAATTGCCTCTTCGCAATCATAATTCTGCACCATAATTCCTTCCGAAATTGCCTTTCCCCGCAATCATATTTCCACAACAAAAATCCTTCCGCAACGACCTTTTCGCAATTTTGGGTTGTGGATTGCAGACGCACGTTTTGAATTTTCTCAAAAATTCCTTTCTCAATTTCCTTTCCGCAACTACGTTTCCACAAGGTACTTTCCGCACCATTAATTTCCTATGGACTCTTCCCTAACTGTTGATCTGAGATCAGATGCGGATTGCGGATTGTGGGTACATAACATCTAAAAAGTGACTTCTGTAATTCCCTTTCTGCAAAAATTCTTCCACATCGTCGATTTCTTACAAACTCTTTCCTGACCGTCAATCTTAGATCAGATGCAGATTGCAGATTTTGGGTTTTCCAATTTTGTTCCAATTACTTTCGCAATTCCCTTTCCGTAATTTTTATTTCGCGCCGTCGATATCTTGTGGAGTCTTTCCTTATCTTCGATATTGCAGATTATAGATTACAGATGTGATTTCTAATGTTTTCAAAATGGGCTTCTGCAAATCATTTTCTGCAAATCTATAAGCCATCAATTTCTTGCGGATGCTTGCATGACCGTCAATCTTCAGATTGTGGATTGTAGAATGCGAAACCACACTTTCCCATTTTGGACCTCCGCATTTTTTTTCTGCAAGTTTGTTTTCACAATTTTTTTGGACCATTGATTTCCTTACAATTTCACTCCTGACCGTTGATCTACGATCAAATGCAGATTGTGGATCTTCACTTTTCTTGTGCGGAAATTATTCACCATCGTTGATCTTCTCAAAACTAGATTCTGCAATTTCTTTCTGTAATAGTCTTTCCATAGCTTAAAGATATTTCACTTTCGTGTTGCAGAGACTATTATAGACCAATGATATTTGTCTCTCGACTGATCTGGGCCGTCCAACTCTTCACTTCACTCTAGTGTTCGAGAATGTTATTTTCCATGCATATCTACTTTGAGGGTCTAATTATAAACCATTGATCCTCGTCTCTCGAATGATATGGGCTGTCCAAATTTTCTTTGGCACTTTCGAATGTTATCTTCCACTACTTACTTTGGAGATATTTCCCCTGTCATCGATCTACCATCTGACTTTGTAATTCCTTTTTCTTACACCGAGTTTTCCCTGTCATCATGTTTACTGGTTATTCCTTTTCCATTGCTGAACTCCTTTGACATCAATTGAAAATCCACATATATTTACTTTGTGGCCAGATCCTTTGTCTTTTACTGATTTCATCCTCCCATAATGTCTATTGGTTATTCCTTTGTCATTCCTGAACTCCTTTGACACTAATGAAAACTATATTCTCAACACCCCTAAACTCCTAACTAATCCAAAGCTTCAAGTGTAATATTTTGCATGTTATTAAAATATGTGAAAAGAGGGTTAATGTTATTCAATGATTCATTTACCGCAAGTATTACTGGGTCTGAAATATTCAAAGGTAGATTAGCAATATCAGCTATGTGGTTTTCTATTGTTTCAATTTCAAATGGAGTAAGATTATCAATTGTTTCTTTAGATGGTTCAGGATTACATTGATGTTGATATTCTCTATTATTATTAATTGAACTTAAAAATGGTTCAGTCTTAGAGTCTCATGAGTTTTGTTTTTCTATTCATCTTGTTCTTTTAGTGGTGCCTTCAAGTTCTGGTGACTCACCTTCCCGCTGCTGTGACTGGGGGATCGAGAGAGAAGCACTTTGATGTTTGAGTTTTTATAATTGAAATATGTATCAAATGTAACCAAACAATCCTAAAGGAAATCTATAATCCAACAAAAATAAAGTGTTCATAGCACTAAAAAATTCCTAAGGAAGAAACAAGCAAACTTCTTTAAAAAAAATGAGGTTTATTGAAAAGTTGGATTTAAAAGGCCTTCCAAAACTAGTAGCTCTTGACATACATCATGCCTAAAAAATTACTAAATAGTGAAGGTATGAGAAACAATTACACTGTTCTTCAATCACCAAGGGTACAAGTGTTATCTCTTGGCTACTCACCCTTGCAAGTAGTTGATACAACCTTATGTTTGTCTCAGGTATTGCAAGTGTCCCCCACTCACAACAACCTATGTGATGCCGTAGGAAAAGAAACTATGGTTATCACTTCACAATCGGTGGCCGGGTAGGAAAGTTCTCAGTCTAGGATAACTCACATAGACTAGATATCTCAAGAAAGTGATGTCACCCCAAGGACTTTCCACTTAACTGAAATTCTGTAATGTGCTTATATACCACCAAATAAGAAAGAGGGGGGGTACCAGCCTTAGTAATTCAAATTGACCTCGTTCTTAACGGATGTGTTAGAAGCGCTTTCCCGACATGCACTGCTTGTGACTAATGGATTTTATTCTCTTTAATCAATACCAGTTTCAAAGTTTTGTGGCCTTGGAGTGTTAACTCACCATCTTAATCCAAATACCTAGCCTAATCTTGTTGGTGATATAAAGAATAGAATGTTGGTTGATTTTATATTAAGCGTTAATTTTAAAGGTAATTCGATTAGTTTCAAGGAGTGGTGGTTAAACTTGTTGGAATATAATCCGTCGGGATTATATTTTGTAAATAAATAAAGGAAAATGAATAGTTATGTAGAAAGCTGAAAAGGCTGGTCGGAAGATGAAACTCAACTAGCATATGTAATGTATAAATAAATGATTTTGCAATGGAATAAATGAATTCGGGATTTATTCTACCTGACAAGTGGTATCAGAGCACCACCTACCATAACTCCTGGCTGCATTTCAGTCCTTGCATTTTGTCTGCCAGACCTTTGTCCTGCCCTCTACCAAATTCGTTTCAGACTGCCTGCCCATTATTAGTCTACATCCGAGCGTTTCTCCTGCCAGCCTGCATACATTCATTGTATGCGTTACAGTTCCAGATTGCGTTGAGGAATGACTGTGTC
Source organism: Pseudotsuga menziesii (assembly GCA_001517045.1). Taxonomy (NCBI): domain Eukaryota; kingdom Viridiplantae; phylum Streptophyta; class Pinopsida; order Pinales; family Pinaceae; genus Pseudotsuga; species Pseudotsuga menziesii. The sequence goes on from LPNX011185416.1 coordinate 594,510, forward strand.
TTAGGTATGAAATAGTCCATTGAGAAATACGCTATTAATTATTTCCTCAATTTTAGTTTCCTGTAAGTTTGAATTAGTGAGGCTATATACCTGTTGGCAGCCAGTAACAACCCCTTCATTTCTCATAAGATGAAGGGAGATCAGCTCTGTCTATGATTTACCAATTTAAAATTATCAAAGAGCACCTTCAGAATCTTCGATTCTGAAGGTACTCTCAATCAAAGAAGAGTAAAATGACATGTTAAGAGATTGATGAAAACATGTTTATAAACTTGGCAATTAGCAGCTGTCAGTTTAATAAGTCAGGTTCATAAATTTTCATATAATCAATTAGATCATTAAGTTAAATTTATATGATTATATATGATTTAAGAAACTCGAAAGGATAGTATGCCAAGAGAAAATCAACAAAAACACATCTTGTGTTTATTTAAAAGCTGGATATGGATGAGGTATTACGAGTTCTAATTTCCGAGAACTAAAGGTAACTTATTTTTCATAAAATGCCTTACCATGACTTTGTAAATATTGTATATATAGTTAGTGAATAAATGATTATCATATAGGAATTTTCATATATTATAGTTTAATCACTTAATATCCTATCAAATTTAATTTCGGATATTAATCGATAGGATTTTTGAAAGATTTAAAACTAAATCTATGAAATACATGACATAGATACTAAATCAAGCCATTTGCTAGTTGTCATGCTAAACATTCGGGTATATGATTTCGTTACTATATCGCCTTGAATACTACCACCTTTCACGCTAAAATTAGAGAAGACCATTAATTGACAGAGTTTACGAGAGCCATGTGTCAAATTGATAACGCTTGTCACTTGGATCACTGAGTTGGCATAGAGATGTGGCTTGCACTTCATGATAAACCGATAGCTTTGAATATATTGATGCATCGTATTAACAAGATTTAATGTTGATAGTCATTCCATTTCATTACGATGTACAAGTTCATTATTGACCACTGTCTATAATCAATGTTTGAATTGATGATCCGTCAATCACAAGATCCCTGGTATGTCGATTTGCTTCAATTTCACTGATAGTCATGACTAAGTCGTGGATTATGAATGTATCATAATAAAACGTTGGCTGTAGCACTCATCATTGCTAGGTTCGGCTAAAAATGGCCAAGTCCAGAGATCTCATATCTGTCAGATTCGAAGCATGTGAAGTTTTCACATCATGTCATACACTTGGATACCTATTCCCTCCCTCTTCACATCGCCATTCGATCCATTCCGAAACCAGGGTAGTGCTGAGAAGGTTATGGCTCCATTGAACCGTTTCGAAATCTCAGGTTCAGAACTCATAGAAGCAGATGAGAAGGTCGCCTTGCAATTTGAGAAAATTGGGTGGGGGCAATTCTTTAAGTTTTTTGACGGCCTTCACGCAGAGGTGACCAAACTATTTTCCATGAATTTAAAAGATGACGTTGTGCAGATAGGGAGTTTTAAGTTCATTGTTAATGAAGACAAAATCGCAGAAGTGACAAAGCTCCCGCAAGTTGGAGAACGCTGGTTCAAAGGTAGCAAGGTTAATAAGAAAAAGTGTTTATCTTTGCTGCTGCCATTACCAAATAATACAAAATTGAAGATAGGGGTCCCTGTCAAGTTCCTGAAGCCTGAGTGGCAAGCTTTCTATGAAATTATGGTCAGGTATGTGTCCTGCGATGGACGTTTCTCTCATTTACACTATTACCACTTAAGACTCCTATTAGCATTATAGGGCTGTAGGCTTAATCTACCATTTTATCTGTGGCAAAGTTTGAAGAAGATGTCACAGGCGGTTTTAAGTTTTAATAACCCTGATAGAAGTATTTTTCACCATGGATTAGTCAAAATTATAGTGCAACATCAATTGTATTTAAATGGCAAGACATGGGATGAATTTTTAACTGAGTGTGATTTGGGGCCGACCCAATATTGGCCGAACCTCTCTCCAAAAACCCACAGGAAACGAAGGGCTACTAAGCCTGAAGTCAATAATCTTCCTGAGACTGGGTTAGAAGGTAAAAGGCTTGAAGAAGCCAATCTACCAGTAAATGCTGGTATCAATAATGAAGATGTTGATAATATAGTTCCACATTGCTCTAAAACAGTCTTGAACCGACCCCCATCGGATAGATATCATAGTACTCTTGCAAAAACAGAGGAAGGGTTAATCGAAAACAAAGGTATTAACACTGTTCATTGTAAAAAATTATCCGAGTCAAATAATCCTTATGAACACAGCAGGGAGTCTATGCATAAGCTAGATCATCTCTCTCAGGTATGCTGTGATAAAGGAGGGTTTGAGTCAGACAATCTTGTGTTTTCAAGGAGGGTTACTAGAAGTATGAACCATGTTCCTACAATTTCGATTTCTATGGCTAATCGACAGGACACTCAGCCTGCAGTCGTCCATATTGAAGACGATACCCCATCGTCAGTACATGTCACTACTCATTTAAATAAATCCAGTCTGATAAAGGATAATAATACAAGATTAGTTGAAAACGTGACAGAACTGGGTAAGGCCGAGATCACTCCATCATGTATGGACACTTGTATTTCATATCCTGAACCGTCTTTTATTAGTCCCCAGTCATCTGGTCAAAACATTGATATCCCTAATTCTCCTCAGGCGGCCAATGAAGAAGAAACTCTTCAGCAAGTACTAGACAAGGCATACCAAACCAAGATTACAGAGTTGAAGGATGAACTTAAGCATTGCCAATCTAATGCAACATTGATAGAAGAAGAAAATATAACATTTAGAGAGGAGTTGCTAAATTGTATCAGCAGGTGAAAAGAAATGAGTACCAAAAAGAATCAGTATAAAAAAGAAAAGAGGTCAATAATAGGTACGAATCAGCACCTACTTGAACGAATAGAAAAACAAAATTTAAAGATGATCAGGCTGAAGGCCAAATTAGCTGAAGCACGAAGAGTAGTCGATATTCAAAGAAAAACTTGATGGTTATTCTCATTTTTTTTAAGTACATGGGTTGTGTCGCTGTCAAACAGGTAATAAAATATTTTTGTTATGCATGCCTGTAAAATAGCAGATTTTACAGGCATACATTTAAATGTTAGTTTATTTTGTTACATCTGTTTTAATTGGTTTTAATGAGATGTTTCGTTTGTTTAAACATAGGTGGATATGTCATCACTCTTCTCCAAAGTTTCAGGACGTTGTTAATGTGTTGGCTGGGAGATATGGCTGTTTGTTGAAGGCTGGAGTTTTAGCAATGGCCACGAATTTACCAAGTACCTTTAAATCAACAAACATTCAGGCTAGTCATTTTTCTGTTTATAGTGACAGGTGTTTGATAAAAGAGATTCGATTCTCTTTATAGTGATAGGAACCCTATAATGTTGCATGTAACATTGATGGGGAAAACTGAATCATAGTTTTATATATGTTAGGAATTTTGATGAACTAAAGAGGGAGTGTTTGAAGAACACATACTTTAAATATATTTTGTTGCTGGTGTTGTTTCATTACTGAAGTTGAATCTTTGGATGTGAGATTCAACTGGACATCTATAGACTGATATCATTACTGGTATTATTGTTTTGGATATATTCTATATTTCAGTATCTTATCTTCTATATTAATATTAATTACAGTATGCTTTGTTATACTTGTGTTTAATTATCATTTTCACTTTGTCAGCTCAATATCGCATTTGAATAAATATATCGTCATGACTGTATTTATTAGTATTTTTACTATAAATTTAAGTTATAAGGATATAAACTTCTGTCTGTTAAAATTATCATTTGTATTTTTACAGTGATTTTATATTAGACATCATCTTTTGATTCAAATAGCTATGTTGATCATTAATTATTAGTTAATTTCAGAAAACTAAAATAATTGTTTATTTTCAGTTTTTCTGTTCAGATATTGTATAACAGAGTGACTTATTATGTATGACTTAAATGTTTTTATTTAAATTGTACACTTTGTCTTTGTGTTCATCTCATATTAATTAATAATTAATCTAGTATTTAGAAACGCTCTCAGCTGAGATAGGATAAATAGGATAGTTAAGATTGTTCAGATTAAGTTTTATTTTAGTATATTTCAGTTAACAACTGTTAAATTGATTTGTGTAATTTTTAGCATAATTTCAACAGTCTTTATATTCAGAAAACTCTTAAAAAATTGGAGTCTTTCCTTAAGAAAGCAAATATAAGACAATTTAGATAGCAGAAATTAATTATAGGATTCATTTAGGTAGAAATAACATTAGGATAGGTTAGATTTTGCTAATTTTATTTTCTCCTTAAAGAGAAAAATCAGCTGGTAGCAGGACCATAACCTGCGAGGTTTTTCTATTCCAAACGCACTGGACGCTGCTTTAAGCTGATTGTGTGGGAAAAACCTCCTTGTTGGCCTAGGTCATAAAAACTGGCCAACAAATGGTGCTAGAAGGAGGGCCTGTTAATGAGTAATGGCAGGTGAAACTAATGAAACATTTCCAACCAGCCAACAACCTCCAGAAGTCAGTAGATCACCGTTTATAGAAACCGTTAGGAACATTCTCGAGCGTGATCCTGTCACCTCTCCCTTTACTCCTACACAAAGTGCTCAAACTTTGGAAGAATCAAGACATATTCTCACAAGAGCATACGCTAATCAGCTTGGTATATCCCTAATAGATTATGGTCTACCTAGACAGCAGCGACATAATCCACAATTGACCATAGTTACGCAAGATTTGGAAATAGCTGATGGTACTCCCCACCATCAGGTTGAAAGACATCAAAGGCAGATTACTCAAACAAATACTGCTAGAAGACTAATTGCAGGAGGAGGTTCTGATCAACCACCTTCTCCTCCTGAATCACCACCTGATAGTCCAAGACTTTCCAACTCAGGAAGTTCCTCAAGTTATGAAAGAATTCCAATGGTAGGAAATGTACCTGTGGGAGGAGGAGGCAATCCTCCACCCAATCCACCAAATCCACAACTTCCTTGGCTAAGAACAACTGCTGTAGCAGTCCCTGGTATACAACATCCTTTGCCTAAACACTCAGATAAAATCCTCCCTAAGTTTAATCCAGATGACAAAGAACCTGCAGAGGTGCATGTTGACAAATTCATGTTGGCTGCTCAAACCTTGAACGTTCATCATGAAGATGTAGTTTGTCGATTGTTTCCTCTAACTTTCGAAGGAAGAGCTTCTACCTGGTATTTTTCGTTAGTACAAGGATCAATCACAAACTGGGGGGAATTTAATAAAGCCTTTCTAGATAAATTCGGGGAAGATAAAACACCCGCTCTTTTAGCTATAGAGTTATCTAGGATTAAAATGGAGCCTAAAGAAAGAATCAAAGATTTCAATCAAAAGTTTCTGACATTAAAAAACAAAATTCCAATTGCTTCTCAACCTCTCGAGGATATAATTATTGAAAATTATACATCAGCTTTACCAAAATATTCTGGGATGTTCGTTAAGAGAGATGGAAAAACAACATTAGTAGAAACGTTTGAGGAAGCCATTAAATTCAAAAATGATTCTATGTCCTATGAACCAGATAGAAGTGGGAAATCTGATTCTTTTCCTCATAGGAAGACTGAAAAGCTCAATTCAGAAAAAGACAAAGCATTTGACATAGAATAGCTGCAAAATGCTATTCAAACATTAACCAACGAGGTTGTAGGGTTAAAGAAAACCAATTCTGAAGCTTCTCCTTCTAGGGGATATTTCAGAAACTAGTTTAGACAAAACCCAAATACAAATAATAAAAATACTCCACCTGACATAGCAGCAAACGAAGAGATTTTTAATACCATTCGAGCTGTTTTATCTTTGTCTGAAACTCCTTCTAGTCAAGAAATAACTGAAAATGAAGAAGAAGAGGAATCATAAAATGATGAAGAATCAGAGGAACCTCAACAAGTTAACGGTCATTTCTGGGACAGTCTTGTGAAAGAAAATGAAAGTAAAAGTCCTCCTACAGGACAACATGCCTACAATACTCGTAGTAGAACATTTGCAAATACCCCCGGAGCTTCATCAAGTTATACTACAAATAATGACAATAATAATTCACAACCAAACAAACAAACTCAATCTGGCAAACAAGTCCAAACAACCAAAGGTACCCAAACTATTCAAAATGCTCCAAGATTAGATTTACAATATGACATAATTGAATATTTAAAGAAGACTCGTGCAAACATTAGTATGTACGATATTCTTCAAATCTACCCAATGCCTAATAGTCATGTTATAAATCCCGCAGTGAGTTCAATTATTCCTAATGCAAAACAAAATGTTTCTGCAAACAGTTCTAATAATGATTCAATAGTAACTGAAAAAGGAAAAGCAACAGCTGACAAAGCTTCACTGATAGGTAAGAATTCGAAATCAACCACACCTCCATTCTTACTTACCTTTGAAATTTTCAATAGGAATGTTCATAACTGCATGGTAGATTCCGGAGCATCCTCCAATGTGATGCCTTTATCAGTATGCAAGAAATTGAATGGGAAATATGTTCCATCTAATTCTCAAATAACTCAATTGGATAGGACAAATGTAAAGGTTGTAGGGGAAATGAAAGATGTCTTAGTCAGGATTGCTTGTAACCCTTCGGTTTATCAAATTATAGATGTTGTTTTTGCTGATATTCCAGATGCATACGGGCTGTTTTTAAGTAGGGATTGGTCTCAACAGCTGAACGGTTTCTTTGCCACTGACTTGTCAACATTATGGTTACCTAAGAACGGAAAGTCAAATCAGATAAAGATAAATAGAGAAAGATATATGAAACATACTGTCACAGAACTGCATGATCCTAGCGAACCTGTTTTATTTTCAGATTGTATTATGGGGAATTACATGTATGAATTAGGATTCGGTAATTTTAAAGCTGAAATTTCTGCCTTTTCTGAAAATAAACAACAATCTGAAATTAGTAATGTGACATATGTTTCTCCTAACTATTCATTCAAGGAAACCATTAATGATGTAGATAATCTGAATATTGTGGATATTATAGAAAGTAAAGTGATTGTGCATAGTTCTATCTGGACTTTATATTTCGATGGTGCGAAATCTAAAGAAGGAGCAGGAGCTGGTTGCTTGCTGGTTGACCCTCAGGAAAATAAAAGATGTATAGCTTGTAGGATGGAATTTAATTGTACCAATAATACGGTGGAATATGAGGATAAAGCTTTCGAACAGGTAAAACCAATCCCTAATTCAGTACTAAGATTAGAGAAGTTCTTTGATTTGCAGGATAAATTTAGGTTTGTTCCTAATTGTAAAATGAACAGCTCTCAAATGAAGTATGAAACCATAAATTTAGGAACATAACTAAATCCCCAAACTATAAATCTTGGGATAGATTGTAATCCTGTAGAGAAAACGACTTTTATAAAATTGTTTAAGGAATTTAAAGATGTCTTTGCTTGGACATATGATGACCTGAAAACCTTCAACACACAAGTCATGCAACATATAATTCCAATTAAACAGGAGTCAAAACATTTTAAACAGAAGTTAATGAAATATCACCCTTCATTAGAATCAACAATAAAAAAGGAACTGAATAAATTGTTAGCTACCAAGATCATTTTCCCCATCAGGCATACTCAATGGGTGGCAAACTTAGTTACAGTTAGGAAGAAAAACGAGGATATTAGATTATGCGTAGATTTTAGAAATCTGAATAAGTCTTATGAAAAGGATAATTATCCTGTTCCTCCCATGGAAAAAATTCTTCAAAAGGTGTCTGGGGATGAAATACTATCACTTCTTGATGGTTTCTCAGGGTACAACCAAATATTAGTTTCCCCAGATGATCAATTGAAAATTGCTTTTAGAACTCCATGGGGAACATATGCCTACCGCAAGATTCCCTTTGGGTTAATTAATGCGGGATCAACCTTTCAACGAGCAATGGATATTGCTTTTAGAGGCTTAATTAACCATTCAGTCATCGTCTATTTGGATGATGTTACTGTATATTCTAAACATTGACCTGATCATCTTAATCATCTTAGAAAAGTATTTGAACGATGTAGAAAATTTGGAATATCCTTAAATCCTAAAAAAACAATATTTGCTGTTTCAGAAGGTATCTTATTAGGTTGTGTGGTTTCAAAGCACAGAATCATGATTGATCCTGAAAGAACCCAAGACATTTCCAAAATAACATACCCTTCTAGCAAGAAAGCAATGCAGTCATTTCTCGGAAAAATAAATTTTGTTAGGAGATTCATTCCCAGTTTCTCCAAAATCATTCGTCCTTTGCATAAAATGATTAAGAAAGATGCTGTTTTTAATTGGGGACAAATTGAAAAAGAATCATTTCAGAAAATTTTAGAAGCCATTTCAGAAGCTCCTAGTCTTCTAAGTCCAGATTTTAATAAAGATTTCATATTGTATACTTTTGCTTCTGATATTTCATATGCAGCAGTTTTAACCCAATTAAATCAGCATAATAATGAAGTCCCAATCTCCTTCATGAGTTCAATTTTCAAAGGTGCTGAACTTAATTACCATGAAGTTGATAAACAAGCCTTTGCCGTTTTTAAAGCTGTTAAACATTTTCGTCCATACTTACTAAAATCTAAAACGAAAATAATCGTCCCTTATTCCTCAGTCAGAAACTTGTTAGTACAGAAAGACTTAGGTGAAAAGAGGGCACCTTGGATGACAGCTCTTCAAGAATATGACTTAGAAATTAAACCCTCAACGATAGTCAAAGGCCAAGGGCTATGTAAATTAGCTGCTGAAGCTACTCACTTACCTGATGATAAAGCTGAAACTGTCATTGATGAGGCTTTACTTACCAGGGAAATTTATTTTTATCCACCACCTCAAGATTCCTGGTATACAGACATACATATACTTTTGGAAACAGGGGCTGCCCCTGATTACTTAGAACCAAAGAAGAAAAGTGCACTCAGATTGAAGTCTGATCCTTATTTATTAATTGATAATATCCTCTTTCGGAGAAATTCAGATGGAGTATACCTTCGATGTCTAGATAAAGATAAAACAGAAGTAATTCTGAAAGAATTACATTTTGGACCAGCAGGAGGTCATTTTTGTGGAGAGACCATTGCGCATAAAATTCTCAGGGATTGTTATTATTGGCCCACCTTGTTTCAAGATTCCTATACCTTTGTCAGAAAATGCCAAGAATGTCAACTTGCTGCGGGAAGGGTTAAAAACCTGCTTTTCCTTTACAACCTGTTTCAGCTGAAAGACCCTTTCAGCAATGGGGTATTGATATAATAGGTCCAATAAATCCTCCCTCATCTATGCAACACAAATATATAATAACTGCGATCGATTATTTTACTCGTTGGGCGGAAGCTGCACCATTAAAAGTTGTAAATACCAATCAGGTTATATTATTTTTGGAATTCTTTATCATAACAAGATTTGGTATTCCCGATTCCCTCGTTTTTGATAATGCTTCATATTTTTCATCAATCGAATTAACTCAGTTTTATTTAGAGAAGGGAATAAGAATCAGATATTCAGCTAACTATCATCCTCATGGGAATGGTCTAGCTGAATCAACAAACAAAAATTTATTGAAAATTCTCAAAAGAACTATTTCAGTTCACCACCATAATTGGCATACAAAATTGGTCAATGCCCTTTGGGCAGATAGAGTAACTCCTAAGGCTGCGATAGGTAACTCACCATTCTTCTTAGTATATGGAATTGAAGCTATTTTACCACCTAATTTTTTCTTACCTTCATTACAGTTAGCTCAGTCTGTCCAAGATGAAGAGTGTCCAGCAATGGAAAAGAGAATTAATACACTGCTAAAACTGGAGGAAGAAAGAGAAAATTCAAAACAACACTTTACAAAACATCAATAGATCATGAAATCATGGTTTGACCAATCCTTCAGTTCCAATCGAGAATTTCAGGTGGGATACTTAGTTTTAAAATGGGATAAAGTTCACGGCGAGAAGGGAGATCATACTAAGTTTCAGAAATTGTGGTTAGGTCCCTTTGTTATTTCTGAGAAAATAGGTCCAAGTACCTTTCGATTGCAAACACTCGAAGGTCAGCCCGAAACATTCCCAGTAAATGGACTGATTCTGAAAAAATATTTCTGTTAATATTTTTCTGTTTTAGAATGTATATAATTTGTTTGCTGTTTGTAAATAAATTTATATATTTGTACATAACTTATGTTTGTTGTTTATAAATTAATTTATATTTTTTGTATATAAATTGAGTTTTAATACAGAAAATTAAGGATGATGAGAAATTCATAAAACCTTTATAACTTTCAAACATCATTATGTTATTTTTAGTTTTTGTTCTCTTAAGTCAAATATTTCAGACTGCTAAATTTTGTGTATAATCAGTCAGTAATTTTTAGTTAACAGCTGTAAAAATAAATGTATATAAATAAAATCAGTTTGATCATAAGCCTGAAAAATTATGATACTAGATTGAAATCTTTTAAAATTTGTTCAGGATGATCAAATTTTCTTAAAATCTGCAAAAGACCTTTAGTGTTTTTATTTGTAAGTGTTTCTCAGATTATTCATCATCTTGTTATTTTCCTTATAAAAGTGGGGATAGCTTATTTAATATCTTCTTCGAAGCTTGTACTTTTGAAAAACTCTTACAAACCTCTACCATCAGTCTTAGAAAAGTATTTACCATCTGAAAACTATTTAGGATTTGTTCCAATCAATAAAATGCTAAAATGAGAGACGGAAGGTCTTAGTAATAAGCCAGTTCGATCAGAATCACAAATATCACTAGTATGACATTATTAGGAAACTAATAATGGCTTTTGGTTTAAAAACTAAAAGATAAGGGGTCTCATCACGAGCCAGCTAATTCATTTTCTGGTGATGTTAATGACTGACATTACCATTTGGTCACCATGCTGGGTAATGATCTCTCATTTTATGAAATTTAAAAGGTGAAATTGAAATAAAAACATAACTTTTGACTGAAGAATAGGAGGTCTCATCACGAGTCGGCCTAGTCATGATCATCAGTGCTATCTGGAATAACTTCATTTCTGATCACCAGGGTGATGGCTTTTGATTTTAAAAATTAAAAGACAAGACGTCTCATCACGAGCCGGCTTGCTTATTTCAGACAGATCTCGTGAATGATACTATCACATTGGGATACCATACCTAGATAGTAGTCTTCAGGCAGAATTATTGTTTTAAAAGAAAAGAAAAGGAAACAAAATAAAATTATTATGTTACAGAACAGATTCTGGAAAGATTTCAGAGAAGTAGATTTCTATACTCTATGCTGATGGTATAGGTTATCCTTACTATGAAGTACTTTGTTTCGACCAAGATATTTTAAGTTTCTCCCTAATCAAATTTCTGTTTCAAAAGATGGAATATTTCTGAGTTATACTTATGAGTATTAATAAATACTGGTTTATGTAGATAAATAATTTTTTATTGTTTTTTTAACAGGTTTTAAGATTTCGTTTTTATCATTTTGTATGAGCAGAGATAACTGGTTCGCCCAGGTTGTCACCATTTGTTGGAAGCCAGCAACAACCCCTTCATTTCTCATAATATGAAGGGAGATCAGCTCTGTCTATGATTTACTAATTTAAAATTATAAAAGAGCACCTTCAGAATCTTCGATTCTGAAGGTACTCTCAATCAAAGAAGAGTAAAATGACATGTTAAGAGATCGATGAAAACATGTTTATAAACTTGGCAATTAGCAGCTGTCAGTTTAATAAGTCAGGTTCATAAATTTTCATATAATCAATTCGATCATTAAGTTAAATTTATATGATTATATATGATTTAAGAAACTCGAAAGGATAGTAGGCCAAGAGAAAATCAACAAAAACACATCTTGTGTTTATTTAAAAGTTGGATATGGATGAGGTATTACGAGTTCTAATTTCCTAGAACTAAAGGTAACTTATTTTTCATAAAATGCCTTACCATGACTTTGTAAATATTGTATATATAGTTAGTGAATAAATTATTATCATATAGGAATGTTCATATATTATAGTTTAATCACTTAATATCCTATCAAATTTAATTTCGGATATTAATCGATAGGATTTTTGAAAGATTTAAAACTAAATCTATGAAATACATGACATAGATATTAAATCAAGCCATTTGCTAGTTGTCATGCTAAACATTAGGGTATATGATTTCGTTACTATATCGCCTTGAATGCTACCACCTTTCACGCTAAAATTAGAGAAGACCATTAATTGATAGAGTTTACGAGAGCCATGTGTCAAATTGATAACGCTTTTCACTTGGATCACTGAGTTGGAATAGAGATGTGGCTTGCACTTCATGATAAACCGACAGCTGTGAATATATTGATGCATCGTATTAACAGGATTTAATGTTGATAGTCATTCCATTTCATTACGATGTACGAGTTCATTATTGACCACTGTCTATAATCAATGTTTGAATTGATGATCCGTCAATCACAAGATCCCTGGTATGTCGATTTGGTTCAATTTCACTGATAGTCGTGACTAAGTCGTGGATTATGAATGTATCATAATAAAACGTTGGCTGTAGCACTCATCATTGCTAGGTTCGGCTAAAAATGGCAAAGTCCAGAGATCTCATATCTGTCAGATTCGAAGCATGTGAAGTTTTCACATCATGTCATACACTTGGATACCTATTCCCTCCCTCTTCACATTGCCATTTGATCCATTCCGAAACTAGGGTAGTGCTGAGAAGGTTATGGCTCCGTTGAACCGTTTCGAAATCTCAGGTTCAGAACTCATAGAAGCAGATGAGAAGGTCGCCTTGCAATTTGAGAAAATTGGGTGGGGGCAATTCTTTAAGTGTTTTGACGGCCATCATGCAGAGGTGACCAAACTGTTTTCCATGAATTTAAAAGATGACGTTGTGCAGATAGGGAGTTTTAAGTTCATTGTTAATGAAGAAAAAATCGCAGAAGCGACAAAGCTCCCGCAAGTTGGAGAACGCTGGTTCAAAGGTAGTAAGGTTAATAAGAAAAAGTGTTTATCTTTGCTGCTGCCATTACCAGATAATACAAAACTGAAGATAGGGGTCCTTGTCATGTTCCTGAAGCCTGAGTGGTGAGCTTTCTACGAAATTCTGGTCAGGTATGTGTCCTGCGATGGACGTTTCTCTCATTTACACTATTACCACTTAAGACTCCTATTAGCATTACAGGGTTGTAGGCTTAATCTACCATTTTATCTGTGGCAAAGTTTGAAGAAGATGTCACAGGCGGTTCAAAGTTTTAATAACCCTGATAGAAGTCTTTTTCACCACGGATTAGTCAAAATTATAGTGCAACATCAATTGTCTTTAAATGGAAAGACATGGGATGAATTTTTAACTGAGTGTGATTTGGGGCCGACCCAATATTGGCCAAACCTCTCTCCAAAAACCTGCAGGAAACGAAAGGCTGCTAAGCTTGAAGTCAATAATGTCAAAACCCCAAATTTTCCAAGAAATTTAAAATTTTGAAATTTACATAATATTAACATAAATGCAGTTAACTAATCATTTAATTAGCTATATGTTAACAACTTATTATTTGAATTCATCTGTTAGTTGGCAGAAAAATAAAATAGTTATTTTCAGTTTACTGACTTGTTTCTTTTGCGACCATAAGGTGGGTCTGTTATGGAAAACTGGGCTTATTGAGCTTACGAGATAACGCAGAAGTTTCCCTCTAATACAGATATATAGGTAAGATGTTCGGGTGCTGCTAATGACTCTCTAAAGTATTCAATAAATATTTTCTGCATACAATTTTAATTCAGTAGAGGAGTATATATGCTAGTTAGATTTCTCAAGCGTAAATAGGTAAAGCATTATCTGATTTCTTTTAAAGTCTTACTGATAATGAATTGAACTCTATTAGTACGGATAACAACTATTTTTTTCTTTGTAATAGCAGGAAAAATATTCTTATGGAGTTTTAAACTATTTGGTTTACCTATTAATTGTAATTACCAGTTGCGATAATTATTTCTTTACTAGCACATTAAAATGGCAGAGTAACAACGTCAAAGATTCAATTTTTAATTGTTCCAATTACTGCATCACACCATGATTGGAATTGCAACTGCAATTGTAGAATGATAAAGAGGTTTAAGTACCAAGCGGTATTTTTCTTAAATTCAAGAATTCACAAGTTTATTACTTGATACAAGACACTTGTAAAGTCTCCCTTTAGTCTTTAAAATTTGTAGAGTTGAGGAATACTATTTCTAATCCAAGGTTAAAAGTTCAAGAGTAAACTTATAGATCGTTCCCAGTTTTTATGATACTTAAATACCACTCTATGATCCTTAGGACTATACTATCAAACAAAGAAGGCTAACTTACCCAACCTACCTATTATATAATGACTTACAATATCTTAAGTCATCTTGAGCTTCAAAATTTACAAAAGACTAATTGTCACAAACAAAGGTCTTATGACTAATAATAGGATTATTATTTTACCAACAAGGGACCTTTATAAGGTCAAGAATAAAACCATCAACATGTTCAAAAGATCACTTCATATGATTGTTACAATTCTAAATTCTTTATAATATTATTCCTTTTTAACTCCATTTGTGAACTAGGTAAAAGATAGCAGGGAAAATAGTTTTACAAACCAGCTACACCATGGTAAACTATTAATTTCCTTTTTGTTTTTCATGTCTCATTATCATACTATACAATCCTCGTATATAAATGTATTAAACCAAATTATAAACAATTATTACAATGTTATTTAAACATCACTCTAATGTTTACGTGGTTGATTAAATATTGCAGGTGGTTGACTATAGTATAACAAACCTTGAGGAAACCCCACACTATGATTTGGGTTGTGAACAAAATCATTGGTGATCTTTGTCGTGGAACTATAGAGTTCCTACCCACTGCATTTCCATTATTAAAAGGGTTACGTGGGCTTCTCCCAGCCATGCACTATTGTTTAAATTGGTTTGACTCAAACCCTAGTCTTCATTTCTCCACTGCCTTCAGGCCTCCGGCTACTCTGTAAAACCTCCTGGTTCATCTTGTTGCTTGCACTGTCTGCTAGTCAAATCCTATGCTGGTTCAGTTCCCTATGGATCATCTACTGCATTATGAGGAAGATACTGTGTTGAAAGGCTTGTTGTGAAATGTTTGGGCAGTGTCACTTCTCTTAGGGTTTTCTCCATTGGCATTCCTCACCCGAACTCTTCACTGTGCAGGCCGTTGCCTTTACTTAGTGCTGCAATTTGTCCTCCACCTTGACTAGTTATCCATCGCTCCAGCGAGCTCCTTCTCTTCGGTGATAAATGAAGGATTTACCCTTCTTCCTGCTGGTGGTTGTCTTACTGTTCTGTAGTGGCCGTATTTCTATTACACTATAAGGTATGTTATAGGTCTTTTCCAAACAGTTTTCTTTTCACAGTAATTTCTTGACCATCAATAATTAGCAAGGTTTTAAAAATCATGTTTAATCTTTGTTACAGGGTTGGACCACTCCTCTTGGCGTGGAAGGCGCGAAACTTCAACAACTGGCTCCTCTCGGTAAGCTTGGTTTTCTCCATGGCGTTCTCCTCCTTACTGGTCCTTTAGGGCAGTCATTGCTTTGACTTCGTGGTGTGTAACCCTCGCAGTTACTTTGGTTCAGTTAGCGAATCTGAACGCTGTCAAAGAGTTTCGACTCTTCGTTTATTATGGGATTTTGGCTAAAGCCAAGACTGTGGGTTTTGGGTCTTTGTTTATTTACTGTGTAAGTATGTATATATTTACTACTATTGTACAGGCTGTAAGCCTGTTTTTGTGAATCAAAAAGGTAGCCGTGAGTTACAAAGGAGATAGAACTCTATCTTTGATGAATCTCAGTACTTAATTGTTATTTTTGATAGGGTTTACCTTGAACTTGGAGCTATAAGTTGTCCATGCAGTTTTTCTTGAATTATAATTTGTTACTGTACAGTTTTGAAAATAATATACTGTGTGTACTCGACTTATTAAGCTTATCTGTGGTTTCTAAATCATATATTTCTATACAGTAAATAATAATACAATAATTATTATTTATTATAATACTTAAATTACCCTACCTGGAATGCTTATTACCTTCACTGCTAGCTCTGTTCAGGTTCTTTATAGGTATCAATGGAAATAATAAAAGTTCTCTGTGTATAAAATAACCTGTTGATTAAGAATTCTCAATACTTACTGTATTGTTAATTATACTATGTTTCCGTGAACAAGATGATTTCCAGTTATAGATATAGTTAAGCTTCAAGGTCGAGCGTACTGCCATTCTGGAAAATATTTTCTGTACAAATAAACATTTGATTCTTACTATTAAAATAATATTAGGGTTTATCGTACTTGGTTATAATTTTACTTTCTAATAAATAAGAATTTGTAAATGTTAAAGTATAATCTATACCCTTAATAATATAGGGTTTCTATGTATTTATTTTTACAATAAAATGCTGTCAGTATACTTATAGTTCAGACAGTATAATTTTAGTTCTGGACTGTACTAAAAATAATAAGAACCCCCCCTTTATATTAACAGTAATAATATTCCTATCATATGTAAAATAAAGGTATATTATCACTCATATAATATCTATATTATCTGTCTAAGATTACTAAAGCTTTTATGTTAATATTTTTAGTTTATCTTTAAGCATATTGAAAGATAACACTTCATTATTTAAATTCTTGTGTAATTTATGCTATGCTATCTTTGTTCTTTGTAAGTAGATTGTTTTATTAGTTATAAAGTTGGTTTATAAATCAAGAATTTAGTTAACTCTAGCTAGGGTCTATCTTATAAGCACAAATATTAACGTTTGTTCGTATTCTAAATAAAAAGATTAACAGCTCTGGAACTTGTTCGAGCTCAGTTCCACATAAAAAGAAGGATAATAATGAAATGAATCCCTCACAAAACATTCATAAAAATCTAGACCAGATTGGTTTGACAGTAGTATCTAATCATTATAAAACTATTCCTATTTTCAGTTTATTATTAGACATACAGTAGTGAAGTTATTCTAATTTGTAAGAAAGGAACTGTATGGTAAAACAGGAAATAAATCTAGTATAGAATCTACTATTTATTCTTTACAATATAAAAATTACTGAAAGCAAAAATACGGTTCAAGGAAGTAGTTTTTGACTAAAAACTCATACAACTGTCAATGAAATATCTTTTCTGAAAACATATAAAGAACTACTACTCTGCAATCTCATCATGCTATTCTTATTTAAATTTACCCCTGTGCTGGAGTATGGTCTGGTAAAACCCAGATGTGGAAAAACACAGTGGGTCTTTATCTATCATCAAAAGATTTCATTACTAATAACTAGAACATTTACATCACTAAACCAGTTAACTCTTATATCATAAACTACACATATAACATTCAACCATTCACAGTATTTAAACAAAGACAATTAAGTGACAGAACCTGCTTGATCTTTGGACAACAACAGCAATGGGAGGCCGTTCCTCCCTACCAATTCCTAGAGAGCGCTCAAACAGCGACTCCTCAGGACCCCCGAGCTTGCTCCGGTCTTCCTGGATGGAACTAGGTGCAGCAATAGTCAGATACCAGTCCTCAAACTCAGTATTATTTCCAGAACTATCAGTAAGTTCTCCCAGCTAACAAGATGTAATAAACCAAGTTATTGCAGCAATCCTCTCAGAACAACTTCCTTATTGTTTTCCCTTTTTCCCCAATGAATTTTCTGAATAGCATTCCACCTGAATGTTTCTTCTCTGGAAAATATCTGAGCAGCCTCAGCTCTATTCATTGGGTACTTTTAAAAGATTGCCTAGGTCTTTTTGGGTTAATTGTCATTTAATGAGCCACCTGCTCTGATCCCACTTTCTTGGGGGATCATGACCCCAAATATAGGGAATTTGCCACCTGCAACTTGTCTTTTTCCCTCCACCTAGTTCCATCCACCAGTTTGACCAGTAACCTCTTTTTAACAGCTCTCCCATGCTGTTGTCTCCACAATTTATTTATTAATAATAAAATATTCTGAATTACATTCCACTTCTGTTGACTCTGCTGAGTCATCAGTTCCTACTTAGCATTAAATTTAACATAATGTCTTAGGAATATAATAAAACAATTAACATTATTTTACAAAATTGGGGTATGTGACAAATAATCTTCCTGAGACTGGGTTAGAAGGTAAAAGGCTTGAAGAAGCCAATCTACTAGTAAACGCTGGTATCAATAATGAAGATATTGATAATATAGTTCCACGTTGCTCTAAAACAGTCTTGAACCGGCCCCCATCGGATAGATATCATAGTACTCCTGCAAAAACAGAGGAAGGGTTAATCGAAAACAAAGGTATTAACACTGTTCATTGTAAATATTTATCTGAGTCAAATAATCCTTATGAACATAGCAGGGAGTCTATGCATAAGATAGATCATCTCGCTCAGGTATTCTGCGATAAAGGAGAGTTTGAGTCAGACAATCTTGTGTTTTCAAGGAGGGTTACTAGAAGTATGAACCATGTTACTACAATTTCGATTCCTATGGCTAATCGACAGGACACTCAGCCTACATTCGTCCATATTGAAGACGATAACCCATCATCAGTACATGTCACTACTCATTTAAATAAATCCAGTCTGATAAAGGATAATAATACAAGATTAGTTGAAAACGTGACAGAACTGGGTAAGGCCGAGATCGCTCCATCATGTATGGACACTTGTATTTCAGATCTTGAACCGTCTTTTATTAGTCCCCAGTCATCTGGTCAAAACATTGATATCCCTAATTCTCCTCAGGCGGCCAATGAAGAAGAAACTCTTCAGCAAGTACTAGACAAGGCATACCAAACCAAGATTACATAGTTGAAGGATGAACTTAAGCATTGCCAATCTAATGCAGCATTGATAGAAGAAGAAAATAGAACATTTAGAGAGGAGTTTCTAAATTGGATCAGCATGTGAAAAGAAATGAGTACCAAAAAGAATCAGTATAAAAAAGAAAAGAGGTCAATAATAGGTACGAATCAGCACCTACTTGAACGAATAGAAAAACAAAATTTAAAGATTATCAGGCCGAAGGCCAAATTAGCTGAAGCACGAAGAGTAGTCGATCTTCAAAGAAAAACTTGATGGTTATTCTCATTTTTTTTAAGTACATGGGTTGTGTCGCTGTCAAACAGGCAATAAAATATTTTTGTTATGCATGCCTGTAAAATCTGCAATCGCAGATTTTACAGGCATACATTTAAATGTTAGTTTATTTTGTTACATCTGTTTTAATTGGTTTTAATGAGATGCTTCGTTTGTTTAAACACAGGTGGATATGTCATCACTCTTCTCCAAAGTTTCAGGACGTTGTTAATGTGTTGGCTGGGAGATATGGCTGTTTGTTGAAGGCTGGAGTTTCAGCAATGGCCATGAATTTACCAAGTACCTTTAAATCAGCAAACATTCAGGCTAGTCGTTTTTCTGTTTATAGTGACAGGTGTTTGATAAAAGAGATTCGATTCTCTTTATAGTGATAGGAACCCTATAATGTTGCATGTAACATTGATGAGGAAAACTGAATCATAGTATTATATAAGTTAGGAATTTTGATGAACTAAAGAGGGAGTGTTTGAAGAACACATACTTGAAATATATTTTGTTGCTGGTGTTGTTTCATTACTGAAGTTGAATCTTTGGATGTGAGATGCAACTGGACATCTACAGACTGATATCATTACTGGTATTATTGTTTTGGATATAGTCTATATTTCAGTATCTTATCTTCTATATTAATATTAATTACATTATGCTTTGTTATACTTGTGTTTAATTATCATTTTCACTTTGTCAGCTCAATATTGCATTTGAATAAATATATCGTTATGACTGTATTTATTAGTATTTTTACTATAAATTTAAGTTATAAGGATATACACTTCTGTCTGTTAAAATTATCATTTGTATTTTTATAGTGATTTTATATTAGACATCATCTTTTGATTCAAATAGCTATGTTGATAATTAATTATTAGTTAATTTCAGAAAACTAAAATAATTGTTTATTTTCAGTTTTTCTGTTCATATATTGTATAACAGAGTGACTTATTATGTATGACTTAAATGTTTTTATTTAAATTGTACACTTTGTCTTTGTGTTCATCTCATATTAATTAATAATTAATCTAGTATTTAGAAACGCTCTCAGCTGAGATATGATAGATATGATAGTTAAGATTGTTCAGATTAAGTTTTATTTTAGTATATTTCAGTTAACAGCTGTTAAATTGATTTGTGTAATTTTTAGCATAATTTCAACAGTCTTTATATTCAGAAAACTCTTAAAAAATTGGAGTCTTTCCTTAAGAAAGCAAATATAAGACAATTTAGATAGCAGAAATTAATTATAGGATTCATTTAGGTAGAAATAACATTAGGATAGGTTAGATTTTGCTAATTTTATTTTCTCCTTAAAGAGAAAAATTAGCTAGTAGCAAGACCATAACCTACGAGGTTTTTCTATTCCAAACGCACCGGACGCTGCTTTAAGCTGATTGTGTGGGCAAAACCTCCTTGTTGGCCTAGGTCATAAAAACCGGCCAACAATACCTAACCCTAACTTTGCATCAATGCTTCATTTTATTGTTTGAGAGTGCTTCCCATCTGTTGCAACTCGTATTTATCACAGCCCCATCATGCTTCCATTCCATTACCTGCTGAGATATTTTCCACCCATAGCCTATTTTTCATAGAAGCCATGCGTTTTCTATTCAAATTTGAGTAGAATCCACATGCTATGAGCTGCATTTTCATGAGGGAGTGTTGGGATTGCTATGGAAGATGGAGTAATGCAACCAGTCAAGAAGAGATCTCAGTAATCACAACTGAGAGTTTGTTGGAGACTGATGTCATATTTCACACAGAAGATTGATGGCTGCCACTGCGACCGCTTTGAACGCGAGTGACTGAAGATTGATGGTGAATATTCACGATGTTTCTCAAGTGTGTGGAGGTAAAATCTTGGTGTTGTATTTACTTATAACCGTTGGAAGTGCATAAAACCTAATTTATGCCCTAATTCCTGTGCGTGGAGTCTTCTGGGAAAGTCCGCAAATATGTTCATATGTATGACTGGTGTGGCTGCTGGGACGAGCTCGAGCATGTTGTATGGGTTATGCTGCTTATATTTAATGTGTTGAAGAGGCTCGTGATTACTGTATTGTAGCACTGAGTTTGAATGCACATGTATGGAATTGTTATGTTTTCTCCTTTCGATTTGTAGCTACGCTTTGAGCATGAATTTGTGACCATCGCATGAGAAGCTTGTTGGTTGACTGAAGTTGAGACATGACATTTATCAAATCACATGGCTGTAATATTTATTTTGAATATTTTTGCATTGTTGCGACTACGTTGATGTGACGACCGAGTTGAAGAAAGAAGACTGATGCGTTGCAGAATAGGAGCTGATAACTGAGGTGTTGAGGCTTTGTTGCAAGTTATCTTGTCTTGTCATTGTTGGGGTCTCACTGCTACGATCTCAAGAGCTCCAGACCATTGTTGCGACTATGTTGATGTGTTGACTACTTGATTAGTGTAAAAGTGTTGAGAACTCATTTTTGTGAGTGCTACTACAAGTCTGTTACAAGAGACTTTGTTGCTGTAATATTGTGAAGATTTTAAATGTAATGTTTATATAATAACACTCTAGAACAAATGATATAGAGCTATTGAATTATTTTGATAAGCTGCAAAATTATTTGTATGACAATAGTAGAGACATTGACATTGTTGTAAAGCTTGAGGGAGGTGGCAGAGACTTAGACCTGCACCTTTACTCTTTCTTCTTTTTCTCCTATTGTGTAGTTGCAAGATTCAATCACAGAAGATGCAATCTATAGCATCCAAAGATCTTCCCGAAGGATAAATCAGCAAGAGAGGTAGAGGAAGAAGAAAATTTAGAGGTAGAGAAGTCAGAAACAACTCCAGCAAAAGATCAGATTTGAAGTGCAAGCGTTGTGGAAATATTGGACACACAACAGATCGGTGTTGGGCTTCGTGGGACTCCATAAAAGATAGACATAACCAGAAGAAAGATGACAATAAGAACCAATATGCTAGTAAATATTCAGATTCTGCTCATTGTATTGTTGCACATTGTAATCTTGGTATTAATGAAATGACTTCACTTTCATATTACAAAGATTGTTGGCTACTTGATACTGGTGCAACATCACACATGAATTTTAGAAAAGACTGTTTTGAAGAACTTAATGAAACAACAAATGGCATAGTTTACTTTGCAGATAAGTCAAGTCTTAAACCAAAGGGAATGGGCACCATTCGGCTGAAGATGCCTGGATTCCCTAATTTCTTGTTGAAGAATGTTCTTTATCTTCCAGAGTTGCAGAGAAGCCTGCCGTCCTTGGTGGAGATTTGACAGCAAGGCCATTCCATCCACATGTTTGATGGAATCGTAGAAATAAGAAATTCCTCTGACAACCAAGTCATCATGACTAGATACAAAGATGGGAAGCTGCTGAAGCTAAAGGGTTCATCTACAAGGGTTCAGAAATATGCCTACCTCTCTCAACATGGAGAAGGTAATTTGTCATCAAGTTTATTGTGGCATGCAAGATTTGGTCATCTGAATTATAACAATCTTCGTTTGTTGAGAAAGAATGGTGTATTTGGTTTGCCCACCATTTCGAAAGAGAAGAGCAAATGTGATGCATGTATATTAGGGAAACACAGTAAGCTGCCATTCCATGAATCTAATTTCAGAGCAAGTAGGAAATTAGAATTAGTGCATTCTGATTTATGTGGCCCAATGCCAACTCCTTCTGCCAATGGGAATAAGTATTTTATGACCTTTGTTGATGACTACTCAAGAATGTGTTGGATTTATTCATTAAAGACAAAATCAGAAGCATTTCAAACATTCAAGGACTTTCATGCATTGATAGAAAAACAAGAACAATATAAAATTGGTACACTTCGTACCGACAATGGGAAAGAATACAATTCAAATGCTTTTGAAGATTATCTTCTCCAACATGGAATTGCACATCAGACTACAGTTCCCTACAATCCTCAACAAAACGGTGTAGCAGAAAGAATGAACAGAACCATAATGAATATGGTACGCTCAATGATGTTTTTAAAGAATGTAAAACTAATGTTTTGGGGTGATGCAGTGAAATGTACAGCCTATTGAGAAACATAAGTCCCTCAAATTCTCTTGATAACAAGACTCCACATGAAATGTGGTTTGGCCATCTTCCTTCAGTCAGGCATCTCAGAGTTTTTGGTTCCACTTGTTATGCCTTGATTCCAAAGGAGCAAAGAAAAAAGCTTGGTGCTCGAAGCAGAAAATGCGTTTTCCTGGGGTACGAAGAAAACTCCAAGGCATACCGTTTGTATGATGAGGTAAACAAGAAGTTTGTTATTTCCAGAGATGTCATTTTTCATGAGACTAATAAAAATGACCAGTCCATTGAGAGACAGCTTGATCGTTTGGAAAATTATCCTCATCCAAAGAAATATTCTGAAAATGAATATGAAATTCCAAACCTTGAAGGGGGGATTCCTATTATGGATCAACCTTTGGAATTTCCATATGAAGCACCAAATCCCCCGCATGAAGAAGTTCCTGCTACTTCACCTAAACAAGAGATTCAATTGGATGATGTGATTGAGAGACTTGGAAGACTCAACCTTGAAGGAAATGAAGCACCACCATCTGATCAACTAGGACCATCACAAAAGATTCCTAAATGGGCCACAAAGACACTTGAAAGTGTCCATCCAGATGAAGTTGGAAAGACGGGAACGAGAAGTTCAAAAAGACAT